>PVIU01011228.1:0-65847 GCA_004026605.1 Ondatra zibethicus
GAGAAACTAGAAGGTACATTCTTGTCTCAATTACAGCCCCAAAGAGAGACAAAGACTTGTCTTATCAAAATTGTGTGACTAGGTAGCAACTTCCCAGGTATTTGGTCTTTTCTTCAGCTTGTACGGTAAACCAAGGCAGAACCCCCGGACCCATCTCAACTGTACCACAGAATGTGGTGGAAGACACTCTTCAGTCCATAGAAAGGTGAAGATCACTGGTAAAGACAATCAACCCCCAAACTCATGCTGACTCTGCTAAAACCGTGGACATTCGCAGCTGGGCCCTCAATCTCAGTCTGAGAAATATTCACCATGGACAAGGTTTCTCCTCACCAGGAAACAGGTTATAGAGATTCCAGCCCGTTGGTGCTGGAACACCAAGGAACAGAGACCAACCTTGCTTACCTAATGTTGAGGCGTTAAAGCTGGTGATTTTTCCCTCCCCTTGTACCTGTGTTTTCTTTCGATGTCTGTTAAGGTTATCCGCCTACAAAAGGAAGGAAGGGTGAGGAACCCCACTTGGTGTGTTTTGCTGTATCTGTGTCTCTGAAATTCTTTGGAGGTGTGGGAGATTGGGGAGGTGAAAACTGAAGTATCTGAAGATTATCTGTGAATTTTATCTATCCACACTGGCCCTCACCACAATTCCATAGGCAATTCGGAATGAACTGGAGTTCACGTCTCCCATGTGGACAGTGGAGAGGCATATCAAAGGGAAAGAGGGGAAATATTTGTCATGGAGATGCATAAAGAACAGAACAGCACAGCTGATTTCTCGCTAATGACATCCATCTGTAACTAATAAGTAGCATGTCTTGGTACAAGCCCAACGATAAGCTGGAAATTTGAAAATTCAGAAATCAGTTACTCTAAAAAGGATCTGTTTTACCTAAGTTCTTCATTTTTCAGTTTCTTCTGCTTGTGTATTATTAAAACATATTTTTTACATATGAGAGTAGATCAGCAGGTGCCTTTTAATTATTCAAACACCCCTGAAAACAAAATGACTTCATGTAATTACATCTGAGATTTAAACATCGCTAATAAAAGCCATTTACAGTTCTTAAGGAATTGGACAGGTGCATTTGCCATTTTGTTAAGAGAAACAATGAATTTCTCACTTGGGCTTTTTAAAATCTCATTTTGTCATAAGAATCACAAAGTAACAACCAAAAGGAACCGATAATGTTTATCTCAGAGATACAATGTACTGTGGTAGCTGTGTAAATTCTATCCAGGAAAAGCCATTCAGTTTACGGTTTTACACAGCTGTGTATATAATGAAGGTTTCCCATGTTATCTCTGGTTCTATAAGTATGGAAAGAAGTTGTTCATATGGCAATGAGAGCAGCATCTCATCATTGAAAGAGAGAAGATGTAGATGCCGAACATAAACAGGCAGGCAGGGCGTGAGAGGTCATCTGACTGCTACCACGTAAGGAAGAATGTTCAGCGCTCAACAATGTACATTGTATGCTCTAAAGCAATTGCATCTTCTCATAGGAAGATGGTTTTCTAATTATCCTCCAACTTTGAATAAAATGAGGAGTTTGGGGATGAAAGATTTAAGTGCAGCTGTTCTGATATGAAAACCTCCAACTTCATTTTTGAGCCAACCAATAAAGAACTCGTCGACCTTTTACAACTTCTGAAAAAGCCTCAAGCTAGCATTTATGCCTGCCTCAATATATAAAGGTTATACTTGGCTAGGAAAATTATTGGGAAATTGTTCTTCAAGAAGCAAGTTAGGAAGGTATAAACACAAACAGAAACAGAGCAGTACAGAAAGAAAGAGAAAGAGTTGGGGGCTGCTTTTTCTGGTTTAATGAAAGAGCACCTGCAAACTCTTCAATTATGATCATGCGTATGAACAAAACAAACAAATACTGCTTTTTAAAATTTATTCTATGCATCTTTTACATTATGTATTTTGATCCCATTCATTTCCCTGTACCCTTCACATCTGCCCTCTGCCCCTGAAGCAAATTGTGCTTTTTATGTCAGAAGTCCTGACAACTGACAACAAAATCACATTTCAAAAAGGTAAAAGGGGCAGAATATTAGAACCCCTATGCTTCAACAACTCAGAGAGCTAAGTGTAAAAATAGCCTGTGCTTCATTGGCACACCATAAAATGATCTGCAGTTAGGACTAAGTCTCTAGATTTCATCATGAATTCAACCATTTCTTTTTGTTGTTGTTTTGTTTTGTTTTTAGACAGGGTCTCTCTATGTAGTACTGGCTGTCCTGGAACTCTCTGTGTAGACCAGGCTGGCCTCGAACTAACAAAGATCTGCCTGCCTCTGCCTCTGCCTCTGCCTCCCATTTTTTTTAGGTTACCCCCCTTTCTTTCCTTTGAGACTTATTTGCTATTAAACCATTGAATTGATTTGTTCTTCTGTTTATTTACGATTAAAGCAGAGTGGTTACTGTAGTTCATTTGGCAGAGGACTCACCCAGCAGGCTTGAGTATGGTGTTCTAGCCCAGCAATACTCCGGTCCACCTCTGAAGAAGAAAACAAACCATCTGGACTTTGGGTTTTAATCTGATTCTCTTTTTAAAGATATTCCTTCCCTTCGCTGTACTTATGCTGGCCAGTTAAAGAGTCTTTGCGGGTATCTTCCAGAGACAATGAATACAACACTCATCACACTTCACTGAAGCTATTCTGTAAAAGGTTTGAAAGACACTTAAAGAAATGTTAAACATTCTTAGTCATCAGAGAGAAATGCAAATCAAAACAACTCTGAGATTCCATCTTACACCTGTAAGAATGGCCAAGATCAAAAACACTGATGACAACTTAAGCTGGAGAAGTTGTGGGGTAAAGGGAATACTCCTGCATTGCTGGTGGGACTGCAAGCTGGTACAGCCCCTTTGGATATCAGGATGACGATTTCTCTGAAAATTAGGAAACAACCTTCCTCAAGACACAGTAATAACACTTTTGGGTATATATCCAAAGGATGTTCAATTGTGCCACAAGGACATGTGCTCAACTATGTTCATAGCAGCTTTGTTTGTCATAGCCAGAACCTGGAAACAACCTAAATGCCCCTCGACCAAAGAATGGATAAGGAAAATGTGGTACATTTATGCAATGGAGTATTACACAGCAGAAAAAAATAACATCTTGAATGTTTCAGGCAAATGGATGGAGCTAGAGAACATCATTTTGAGTGAGGTAACCCAGACACAGAAAGACAATTATCACATGTACTCACTCATAAGTGGCTTTTAAACATAAAGCAAAGAAAAACAGCCCACAATTCACAATCCAGAGAACCTAGACAACAATGGGAACCCTAAGAGAGACATACATGGATCTAAGCTACATGAGAAGTAGTAAAAGACAAGATCTCCTGAGTAAATTGGGAGCATGGGGACCTTGGGAAAGGGTTTAAGCGGGGAGGGAAGATACAGGGAAGGGAGCAGAGAAAAATGTAGAGCTCAATAAAAGTCAATAAAAAAAGATTTGATAATGGGCACTGGGGGAAATCAGAGTCAGTAAAGTGATTGCTCATCACCATGAAGACCTGAGTTCAAAGCCCCAGCACTCACTCACTCACAAAACTGGGCATGGTGTAGCAAAGCTCACTACCAGCACTTCTTTGTCTCTTTTGAACCATGGACTCCTCTTCCCAGAGCAGTGGTTCTTAACCTTCCTGATGCTGCGACCCTTTAAAACAGTTCCTAATGCTGTGGTAACCCCGGTCATAAAATTACTTTCATTGCTACTTCAAAAAAACTGTAATTTTGCTACCATTGCGAGTGGTAATATAAATATCTGTGCTTTCTGACCATCAGAGGGATCACGACCCACAAGCTGAGAACCACAACTGTAAAAAGAGGCAACACAAATAAACCAACCCATCTTGTCTATGAGGACGTGACCGGCAGTTTACCTTTGCAATTGTAGTAATTTCTTCCGTTGTGTTTTATACTTCAAGTTTTAAGTCGGAGCCCAACTCAAATACAAAAAGAAGAAGAGCTACTGTCAGGGGTGACCCCCCCACAGGTGGGAGCCAGTGTGGCTTGTTGGTCATCACAGGTGGCAGGATCCCAAGAGCATGGGGAACCTGAGTTGTGATAATTAACCATTTCCTCCATAATCTTCTCTTTATACCACAGCATTTGACATGCTTACATGTAAATCTCCACAGCATTGGCAAAGCCAGAAACACAAGGGGAAAAACTGACATCATCAATGCTTTATAACATCTGCAGACCTTTTTCTCCATGCCTTTGCCTCCTGAGATAGCATTCTAGCTTTAGATCCAAATGTTGCACATTCATTTGCTGGATTTCCTACGTTCTGCCCTTCTCCACGCAGCCTCCATTAATCCAGATTCTCAAGGGGCTCCCAGGCTATTACAGCCTTTCAATTGAAGTCTTGCTCTTGTATGTGCTTCATGGGGAATCCACACCGAATTGCTCCCTTATCCATAGAGTGGTAAAAGATGTTGATTTAAAACAGGTGTGTATATAAATTGCTTGCTTTGTTTAAAAAAAAAACACACTTGAATATTACTATCAGCTTACTCCTCAAGGGCTGCATCTTGGTATCTTTTCTTCCCCTTAACAGCCTATTAACGAACCTTTGTCTTGTTCTTTACTAGTGGAAATGAGCTTGGAGAAGTGCAGCCATGGAGATAAGCAGGTAAATACACATAATTGAATCTCAGATGAAATGTTTCCTTTTAAAGGTACTTGAGGCAAACTGGTTAAAAATAACAAGTTTTGTAATGTTTTCAGCTTTTTATAAGTCTGTGTAGATATTCTAAAAAGTAATAATGTAAACATTCTTTCGGACATCCGGAACTCACATAAAGATGGGCAGGTATGGTGACCACCTGTAATCCCTAGCACTTGGGAGGCAGTGTAACAGGCCCCCTAGACCTCAGTAGGGCCCCAGACCTTAGCAAAACTGACACCATGATGGAAATACTATTCAGGCTCTGGAACCCAGCACAGTCACTACCAGCTAAAAGACCACTACTGGTTTGAACCTGTGTCTGAGAATTCTTCTCCAATGGAGACCTCATAACCTCAATAGAGCTCCCTGAGCGATCCCTAGAGACCAAACCTTGAGCCACCAGGGTTCTCAGAGCCCCTTGGAGGGGAGAAGAGTGCAATGATCTAGGACCTCCCAGGGGGAGCAACCTGTGACATTCCAAGGTCCCAGAACCCCCTTTGATCAATTGCTCTCTAACACCTCAAGGGAATCTGTCACCTTCACCACCACAAAATCGTAAGTCACCTGGCCTATCACCTTGATGTGGGAGTCCCCTCTGTGTGCTGTAATTACCATTAATGAATAAAGAAACTCCCTTGGCCTGTTGATAGGGCAGAACTTAGGTAGGCAGGGAGGACTGAACTGAATGCTGGGAGAAGGAAGGCAGAAAGGGAGAAGCCGCCATGGAGCCGCTGCCAGAGTAAGACATGCCGAATCTCTGCCGGTAAGCCACTGTCACGTGGCAATATACAGATTACTAGAGATGGGTTAAATTAATATAAGAGTTAGCCAATAAGAAGCTAGAGCTAATGGGCCAAGCTGTGATTTAATGAATACAGTTTCTGTGTGGTTATTTCAGGGTTAAGTTAGCCAGGCAGCTGGGACAAACAAGCAGCCTCCTCCCTGCGACATCACCTCTGGTATGTCTGGTTAAGCCACCTTCTGTCTAGGATACAAAGGAGAGGCCAAATGTGTCTGCTGATTCAGTGCCCAGTGTCTGTTTGAGATGTCACTGGATGCCCCAGGTCTATTCAGGTGTATGAATGCATGGTAGCCACCCCTGGTTGTCTTTACTATGTGTCCTTCTGTGTGTTTCTGTCAGTTCTATTGGTTGGAGAAATAGATCTAAAGTTTAAGGGGAGAGTGAGCTGTCCTGGGACTGCAGCCACCAGGCTGCCTGCCTGAACCATGCCCCCCTTCCAGCCATAACTATGGCTACAGCTGTGGTCACTGCTGCGGTTGCTATGGTGACATGGCCCAGAAGACAGCCCTAGAACCTATGGAACCTCTCCAGATCTTGAAGACCCTGCCTAAACCTGAACTACACCAGAGCCCAACCTATACACAAAGAAACCAAGTTATAGAACAGGAGGCAAAAAAAATAATGATTCTTGCTGGATAAGAGGCCTGCACTCCCTGCTGTCATTGGAAGTCAGATGGTGACAAACTCCCCCAGACCACACATCTGAGGCAAGTAAAACTGCCGAGTTACTTAAGCCCAAACATTATTCCTAGAATTGGTTTGCCCCTCTACCTGTGACCTGGCCTTTATGGCTAAAGTTTTCCTAAATCTGGCAAATGTCCTATGGTGATTGGAAACTTCATTATGCCTAGAGGCCACAAAATTCAATAGAGATAAACTAAGTATGTCCTTGAAACTAGTGAAAACTCAACCAACCTCCTACCTTATGCCCTCTTAAGGGCCAGATGCACCTCATACCAAGACAAATATTCACAAAGCAGAAATTACCAATCATTCCCTCCTCGAGTCCTTATAGACTCTGCCAAGGTCCCAGAGGACTATTCATCAGAGAGTCCCAGAGGCTGAACCTTTGCCCATGTCTGAGCCTGCACACAGTTCCAGGCTGGGTAAAAAATATCTCAATCTGGAGCCTGGAGCCAATGTGAAAAGGACTGTATCCTGTGGTCTTCACCACCCCTACATCAGTAAAAGATCACCATGTCACCCCGTTGAACCCACAACATCTGCCAAAGGCTACAGAAGATAATGACAGATAGATCATTACGAGATCCTCCTACTCCCTAAAGATAAGACTGACCTATAATTATGGTTGTCTATTTTGTCATTTTTTATCTCCCTGTGGGAAAGGCCCAAAACCCCCACATTTTAGTTAGGGTTTTATTGCCATAAAGAGACACCATAACCACAATAATTTTTCTAAAGGAAAACATTTCAGTGTGACTGGCTTACCATTTCAGAGGTTTAGTCCATTGTCATGGTGGAAAGCATGACGGCATTGCAGGCAGACATGGTGCGGGAGAAAGAGCTGCAAGTTCTACATCTTGATCTGCAGGCAGCATTCTGTATTCTACATACAGAAGGAGAGACTGCCACACTGGCCAGACTTGAGCTTATGATACCTCAAAGCCCACTCTGTCATGAGACACTTCCTCCAATAAAGCCAGACTTATTCCCACAATGCCATACCTCCTAATAGCACCACTCCCCAAGCATTCAAACACATGAGTCTATGGGGGCCAGTGCTATTCAAACCATCACACCTCAAAAGTCAAAAAAAAAAAAAAACAAATTAGGAATTTCATAGCCAATCTATCCACTGAGACCAAACCCACTTTCCAGGTAGACTTCTATTTTTTTAAAAAAAAAAAAATCATGTCTAAAGGCAACTAGAGATGGATGGTTGACTTACTCCTCAGAAGGAACACATCCCAGAGCTGTGGGTCCACCAGAGAAGAGAAGGGGCTCCGATCTATTTAGTACTGTGCCTGCTTGTCTGACGCCCCCACAAGCTGTTAGAAGTCAGATAAATACCATTGTGCTCAGTGGGGTGGCAAAACTGATTCCTTCTGGGGGCACACTGATCCCCTGATCCCTTCAAAGTCCTAATCCTGTTTATGCTAGAAGAGCACCCGCTCCATTGCATCCTTGTGCGTGTTACAGCACGGGATTTCATCTCTAATGGAAAGATGGACAGGGCCCCCCTGAATCTAGCTTCTGGGCTTCCTGGTGCAACAAAATGTCCCCATTCTCAATCCCCTGCTGGTGGAGCAGGCATTGTAGGCTTTACTACAGTTGGAGCTTCACCCTTAGTTATGGGAGATTAAAACTTTAAGATACCCAAGAAGCCTAGAGAGATTCCTTACCTGAGGTTGTTCTTCAGAATCAAAGAGGATTGAATCTCCTCTTTAGGAGACAAAGAGATCTCTGTTTGGAACTGGGAGAAACTGCTTCTATGTTAACCAGTCAGGGGTGATTAGAGAAAGATTAACTATGGTCAGAAATAACCTTCATAAAAGAGAAAGGAGATATCAAGAATCTAACAACTGGTACTAATTTTTGTTCTCCTTGCTCCCTTGTTAACTATTCTACTTGTGTCCCTGGCTGGGTCATTAGTCCTTTTGCTTCTAGCTCTCACTATAGAACCCTACTTGCTCAACTGCCTACTTTACTATGTAAAACAGCAAATAAATTCTGTTAAACTACTAATGCTAAGAAGACAATATAACCTCCTCCCCCTGGGTGAATCCACAGTTTGACTCATGCCCTTAGAACCAGTGGGAAATATAACAGGCCCCCAGACCTTAACACAACCAATGCCATGATGGAGGTTCTACAAGCTTTGTAACCTAGCAGGTAGGCAATGCCACCCGTCAAAATGAGAATAAAAACCTACTCCATCAAAGTCTATAGTTCTAGGAAAGTCCATAAAAACTCTAACCTTGCTTGTTGCCTTCTGTAGTCCCACTTCTTGCTAACTGAGGTGTGTGCTTTTATGTTTAAAAACCCACCCTGACAAAGGCTCAGAACGGAACTCAGGTCCCCAAACACCCAGCGTACTCTCTTAACTAATAAAGACTTTCGGTTGGATTGACCCAGTTTCCAAGGAGTCTTCTCTGGCGGATACTTCACATCAGCAGAGATGGAATCCCTGAGACAGTCAGACTAGCCTAACCTCAATAAATAAAGTGGAGCATGATTGAAAAAAAAATCCTAAAACTTGAAGTCAACTTTAAGCCTTTACAAGAGCTTGAGAGATGAGCCAAATGCACAAGCACCAACATACATGTCTATCTGCAAATATACACACATACCATTCAAACATACACATGCAAAAAAGACTAATTAAGGAATTAGCAGGGAGAGCACATGGTATCTTGCACAGATTTGAGTTATCCCCTCATCTCTGAAACTATAAGCAAAATGTAACTCCAAACAAGCCTATAAGCCATCTCTTCTGCCCTATTTCCTCTCTGAAGCCTCCCCAAAGAGAAACTCTGGACACTTTTCCATAGAATCCCATTTTAACTGAAAATATAAAGAAGGGATTAATTTTCTCTCACAGAATTAGAGCTAAGCTGGTAAGTTGAAGGAAGACTGATAAACCATAGAGAAGATTTCCTCCAGACCAGGATGGAGCCTTACAGACTTGGGAAATCCTTCTACTCCATCTGTGCCCTTCATTCTAAGACAGGACAATTGTGTCTGCGCATGGTGTGGCACATTGACAGTTTCCACTTCTCCGGAGGGTGAGGTAGGAGAATCGCTTGAACTTAGGCATTTGAGAGTAGCCAGTCAACACACTGAGAACCTGTCTCCCAAGGGGAAGAAGAGGATGGGGGTGATAAGGAGGGTGAGGAGAAGGAAGATAAAAGAAATAAAAAGCTAAGGATTAGAAGAAGCAGGCAAATTCTAAAAGTTCCTATCTGTCTACGCTTAACTTCAGACAATGGCAATCTATGCAAATACTTGCAGAGTTTCCCAAAGGATCCCTTAAGAAGACTAATAACTATAGTGGATTGTACCGCTAGATTATCTTTCCATCCACAGTCTAATGA
Organism: Ondatra zibethicus; assembly: GCA_004026605.1. Taxonomy (NCBI): domain Eukaryota; kingdom Metazoa; phylum Chordata; class Mammalia; order Rodentia; family Cricetidae; genus Ondatra; species Ondatra zibethicus. The sequence continues at coordinate 9,555 of PVIU01011228.1, forward strand.
AGCATAAAAATACATATGTGTATTCAAAGAGGATTCATTCTAAGGAGAAATTAAAGAAGATATTTGATCCTACTAAAGAAAACTTAATCTTAAAGATGGCAGAAACAAAGAGCTTCATGACTCTGTGCAATAATTTCTGGTCTGAGAGAAAAGGCATATTGAACACTAACTACATTCTATGCAACTTTTACTGAATAAATAAGATGTAAAGGTTCTGGTAGAACCTTTACTTACCCTAAAGAGGTTTCTAACATGAGTCCTGTGTTTTTACAGTCAAAGAGGAATTGGCACCATCATCTGAGACTAAAAAGAGGGTTAATAGGGTAATTCATATCCCAGACCCAGGGAAAAGAAAATAAGCTGGGTCAAAGTTCATGTTTGTCAACAGTTTTGTGAAGGACTATGCAGACCTGACTACTTAGTGGCTCTAGGAAATGCTCTGAAATGGAGACTCTTGGAGAACTGTAGACCTTCTGGGGCTGGAGGAATGGCTCAGCAGTTAAGAACCCTTGCTGTTCTTTCTAAGAATTCAAAGTCAGTTTCCAGTAGCCATATCAGGTGCCTGAAACTACAGTTTCAGGAGATCTGACACCCTCTTCTGGCCTCTGAAAACACTTACATAAGCGGTGTCCACATACACAAAAACACACGCATATATGCATAAATAAAAATAGAAGCTTTAAAAATTATAAAAAGTTTACTTTTTGTTAGTGCCATATTTTTATCTATTTCAGAAGTGCGGTTTTCTTTCCAGTCCCAGAAAGAGATTGCTTATCATCTTCTGACACAACATTTTAGCTCCTTTAGCTTGCAGTTCGCTGTGAGCTATTTCTCTGTGTCCTGTCTTTTATTGATAGTATTGTTCTCATGAGCTAGGAGATGTATGTTCTGGATGCTTGTTTGTCCTGGGACTGCTGCTAAATAGCAGTGGACTTCTCCTAACCCCTCAAGACTCACTTCTTCTCACTATAATCTAAAGGCTTTAACTATATAACTGAAAAGAAATTAATCTTTTTCACTGGACGTTAAAATTGTCCACAGACAATCCACAGTTCAAAATGTGTACTGTCTTGCCTGGGTATGGTTGCAGTTGTAATGCCCCAGCTTCTGGGAGGCTGACCCAGCATGAGTCTGAGCCTGCTTTGCATAGTGAATTACAGATCAGCCTAGACTATTAAGGGAGAGATGCTGTCTCAAAATAAATATACAGCATTTAATAATCAGCTCTTTTAAAAAAAAAGTGGTGGTTGATGTCTAGGAAAAAGAGTCTTCCAGATGCAACAGTGCTTCTGTACACACGAACTCATGGAGACTGTGACAGCATGCACAAGACCCATGCCACTTCAAGTCAGACAAAAATCCCAGCACTGAGACATGGAAATGATCACAAAGTCCTACCCTAGCCAAGAAACTGTTTGCAATTGGCACCTGCTCGGACAGGGAAAAACAGTCTTCCCCAGTGGAATGGCACTGGGTATATCAATCCCTCTCTAAGGCAGGCCTTATGCTCAGGAGTGGTTGAACAACGCAAAACAGGCTCCATGTTTTCCTGTGCCCCCACTTAATGCCTTAGTGATTTTTGTCTTTTGGCAGTTTTGTTTTCCTTTTTAAGAGATAGAGAGAGAGAGAGAGAGAGAGAGAGAGAGAGAGAGAGAGAGATAGGGGAGAGAACATGAAGTTGGGTGGTTTAGAAAGTGTAGGTATCTGGGAGGACTTGGCAGAAAGGAAAGAATGTGATCAAAATGATTTAAATTTTTTCTCTGTTTTCTTTTAAAGCTTGTGCTGTATTGTTTGTTCTTAGTGATTAAGAGTATATACATATGCCTTACTACCTTTTAAAATTAAATTTATTTGACAAATGGAAAAAAAGGGAAATCAAGGGGACAATACCATTTACAATGGCTACATTTAACCAAGGAAGCAAAAGACCTTTTTTAATGAAAATGTAAAACATCAATGAATTAACTTGAAGAAAACAAACTGCAGTAGAAAGATGTTCTGCCTTCCTGGATTAGAACAATCAGTTTTAAGCTGTCCATAGTACTTGAAGCATTCTATAAAGTCTAATAATCCTTTGCCACTTATCATGGAAACAGAAAGATTAACTGTGTAATTCACATGCACCATAGAGAAATGTGAAGAGTCAAAGAAATTGTGAGTAAAAAGAACAAAGGTGTAAGTATCACACTTCTTGACAAAATAGCTTGACACTGTCAAGCATACATACATATGAGAGAACATCCATATGTACCTATGAGAGAGAAGAGAGAAAATACAGAACAAACTCATGCATGTGAAGTCAACTGACCTTTGAAAAAGGGGCCAAAACTCCACAATCAGAAAGGATAATCTTTACAATAAAGTTTCGAGAAAACTGAGCATCCATATTGAGAAGTCTGATACATTAAAAGTATGGGGTGTGGAGAAGGAGATACTACATTAACACACATCAAAGGAAACTGCAGTGACTCTGTCAATGTCAGACAAACCTAACTTCAAAGCAAGGGAAAAAAGCAGGGCTGGAAAAGGTGCTGCAAAATTGTAAGACATAGCAACCCTGAATGTGTGTGCATCCAACAATAGAGTATTAAAATAAATGAGCAAAATCTGATAGGATAAAGAGCACAAATAGCCAAATTCATCATTCAAGTTAAAGACTTTATTACCAGTCTTAGTAATAAGTCAAGAAGACAGAAAATCAGTAAAAATTACAAACCACCTATCAGTCTTCATCAGTCAACTTATTTGATTGATATTTACAGACTATTTCACTCAGTAAAATCAGAATATACTTTCTTCTAAAACTTAGAACACTCACCAAGATGAACTTCATTATGGGATATAAATCACACATTGGAAAAATATAAAAATAATATAAATTATAGGTACTATTTCTTCAAACCACAGTGGAATTAAACTTGAAATGCCTGACAGAAAGGCAACTAGAAAAAATCCCCAAATATAAAAAAAGTGAAGACCATACATTTGAAAAACTCATTAATCATAGAAGATATATCAAGATTCATTTTATATATATATCTTATACTAAATTATTCTAAGACTTAAAATCACTATTTAAAAGTATATTATTGCTTTCCTACACATCAATAAACAGCTTGAATTTCAAATTTTAAAATAGTTGTTTGATATAGCATGTGAAAACGATAAATATTTAGACACAATAAAATATATACAATTAGACTACTGTAATACCCTGATAAGGGAAGTTTGTGTGTGTGTGTGTGTGTGTGTGTGTGTGTGTGTGTGTGTGTGTGTGTGTGTGTGATAGAGAAATAGTTTGTGCTCCTGTCCTGGAAGAGTCAGCATTGCCAAGAGGTCAGATCTTTCCAATTTTATCTTTAAAGCTAAGACAATCCCACTCACATTCCAGCAATCTAGTCTAAAGTTGACGTGGGAAGGAAACAGATGGGACAGAAAAACCATCCTTAAAAAGTAATAAATCAGAGTTTTCACATAACCCCACTTAAGATTTGCTATACATTTTGTTGTTTGTTCTGTTTTATTTTGCCCAGATTGGCCTTGAATTCATGCTTTTCCTGCCTTAGCATCCTAAGTTCTGGGCTTGGAATGATGTACCACCATCAAGCTATTCAGACAGTGTTGGTGAACTAAGACACAGATCAAGAGAACAGGTTAAAGGTCATAGAAATATATTCAAACAAATACTGTCAACTTATTTTTCTCAAAAAAAAGAAAGAAAAAGAAAAGAAAAACAAAAACTGTAAGGCAAAAATCAACTAAAATGGATAATACACCTAAATATAAATGGCAACATTCTAAAAATTTTGAAAGAAAATTGAAGAAATATCTACATGACTTGAATATGTTGATGAATTTTATGTTATGTTTACTTAAAATGCATATTTAATATATAACTGTATGTGTATACATACATGTGTGTGTGTGTATGTGTGTGTGTGTGTGTGTGTGTGTAGTTTGAATAAAGAAACGTTACCTAGGGTAATAATGCTGCCAAGAGACATAGACTATCAACAAAGACCTCAGTGTTGATGAATTTTTAAATACCATAACAAAAGGGTCATCTATGCAAGAAATATTAATGAATTTGAGATATACTTTAAGAAATGTTTTGTTACTGAATAGACAAGACAAACAGGAAGAAAATGTGAAATATTTATCTTAAGTGCTCTTATCTTAAAATGCATAAAAACTCATAAAACTCAGTAACAATAACTAATCTACCTCATTTTACAAGTGGTCAATAGATATAAACATACAATTACAGAGGAAGATATATAGATGGATAATGAAAATATGTTCAACATTATAAGTCATTAGAGAACAAAAACAGTCTCATCTATTAAAACCCAAGAAAGGATGCAATTCAGAAGAACTATGGAGTACAGGAATGCTGGGAAAGAATTCATAATGCCCAACACAGAAAACTGGCAAAACCCTAATACTAACAGGGGAGTGCTACCAACAATCTAGCTAATCAGAACAACAACCAATAAAAGTGTAAAAATGGAAAACCATTATCAACAATGACCTCAAATGCAAATAGCTTTAACCCACTATTTAAAGACCACAAATGAACTGTTATATTAAAGGAAAAATAAGGTCTTACTATATGTTTTCCATGAAATGGTGCTGGCAAAACTGGATACCCACACACCCTCATAAAGGCAGCCAAGATGCCTCCTAAAAGGTAAGTGAGTAAAACCACAGCAAATCCACACCACGGAATGTTATTCAGTGATAAAGGCAAGAGTTATCAAGCCACACAAAGGTATTGATAAACCTCAATTACATTGCTAACTGAAACTGGACAATCTGCAGAACTCCATGAGTATGATCCTGCACATAGGACACATTAGAAAAATATTAAAAGATATGCACACAGTAAATATATGAGTTACTGTTACAGGCTTAGAAGAGTGTGCAAAGTAGAGGAAACACTGAGCATTTTTAGACGGTGGCACTAGTGTGTTACACTATAAAGGCAGGTACATGACACTCTCTATTTGTTGAAACAAATTGAACTTTACAACATAAAGAGCAAACTTGGATACATGCAAAATTTTAAATCAATAGGTGCTCAAGGGATCCAAAGACAGACCGTACACTGTGGCAGAAGACCTAACCGCATTACAAATATCTGGGATAACTTTACTGAGATTGAGAATGCAGCTGATCTATGACAAACTGGAAATGAACAGAGTCCCAGAGAATAGATATTAGCTCTGTGTTCTATTTTTTTATTTGTATTTTTTAAACTTTTATTCTACTCTTAGACATTACATCCTGACCACAGTTTCCCCTCCCTCCACTCCTCCTAGTACCTGCCCCTATTTCCCTTCTTCCCCAGATCCCACCCACTCCTCCTTTTCCCCTTAAAAAAAAAAGAGCAGTCCCCCCAGAGATCTCCATTGAACATGGCCTAACAAGATAAAACAAGACTGGACACAAACCCTCATATTAAGGCTATACAAAGCAAAACAGAAGGAGGAAAAGGGTCCCAAGCTCAGGTGAAAGAGTCAGAGACATCCCCCTTGTATACAGGGTATATGCAGAGGACCTAGCTCAGCCCCATACAGGGTCCTTGTTTGTCCTTTCAAGCTCTGCTTCCTCAACCCTTCTGACTCCTACAATCCTTCCCCCACTTCTTCTGTGGAGCTTCCCTAGCTCCACCTAGTGTTTGACTGTGGGTTTTCATATTTGTCTTTTTGGATCTGAGTTACCTCACTCAGAATGATTATTTCTCATTCCATACATATGCCTGCAAATTTCATGATGTCATTGTTTTTAACAGCCAAATAATAAATTGTGTAAATGTACCACGCTTTCTTTATTCATTCTAGATTATTTCTAAGTTCTGGTTATTATGAATAAAACTGTAGTAAATATGGTTGAGCAAACATCCTTGTGATGTGGTAAAGTGCCCCATGGGCATATCTCCAAGAGTGGTATAGCTGGGTCTTGAGGCAGATTGATTCCCACTTTTCTGAAAAACTGCTGTATTAATTTCCAAAGTGACTGTACTAGTTTGCACTCCCACTAGCAGTGGAGGAGAGTGTTCCCCTTGCTCCACATCCTCTCCAGCATAAGCTGTCACTATTGGTTTTGATCTTAGCCATTTTGACAGATGTTAGATGGACTCTCAGAGTAGTTTTTATTTGCATTTCCCTAATGATTAGTGATGCTGGAATTTTCTTTAAGCATTTCTTGGCCATTTGAGATTCCTCTGCTGAGAATTCTGTTCAGTTTTGTACCCCATATTTTCATTGAATTGTTTGGTTTGTTAATGTCTAGTTTCTTTAATTCTTTATATATTTTGGATATTAGTCTTCTGCAAAATGTGGAGTTGGTGAAAACCTTTTCCCCTTCTGCTATATTGTCCTATTGATGGTGTCCTTTGCCTTCCAGAAGTTTCTCATTTTCATGAGGTCCCATCTATTGCTTGTTGATCTTAGTGCCTATGATATTGGTGTTTTCTTCAGGAACTTGTCTCCAGTGCCCATGTGGTCAAGACTGCTTCCCATTTTCTCTTCTATAGGATTCTGTTTATCTAGTTTTGTGCTGAGGTTTTTGATCCACCTGGACAGATTTTCAAAGAAGAGCTAATACCAATACTCCTCAAATTAATCCACAAAATAGAAACAAAAAGAACATTGTCAAATTTTATGAGTCCATAGTCACCCTGATGACCAAACCATACAAAGATTCAACAAAGAAAAAGAATTACAGGCCAATTTCCCTCATGAACATAGAAGCAAAAATACTCAATAAAATATTCACTAACTGAATCCAAGAACACATTTAAAAAAAAAAGTCACCATGATCAAGTAGGCATTATCCCAGAGATACAGGGATCGTTCAACATACAAAAATCAGACAACATAATTCACCATATAAACAAACTGAAAGAAAAAAACTACATCATTATCTAATTAGATGGTGAAAAAGCCTTTGGTAAAATCCAACACTTCTTCATAATGAAAGTCTTGGAGATATTAGGGATAAAAGAGACATATCTAAACATAGTAAAGGCAATTTACAGCAAGTCGATAGTCAACATCAAGTTAAATGGAGAGAAATTCAAAACAATTCCACTAAAATCAAGAACAAGACAAGACCATCAACTCTCTCCATATCTACTCAATATAGTAATTGAAGTTCTAGCAGGAGCAATAGGACAACTGAAGGAGATCAGTGGGATACAAATTGGAAAAGAAAAAGTCTAAGTATTGTTATTAACAAATGGTATGATAGTATACATAAGTGGCCCCAAAAATTTTACCAGAGAACTCCTTCAGCTGATCAACACCTTTAGTGGAGTGGCTGGATACAAGATTAACTCAAAATAAATCAGTAGCCCTCTTATACACAAATGACAAATGGGCTGAGGAAGAGATCAGGGAAGCAATACTTTTCACAATAGACACAATAATATAAAATATCTTTGATGATTCTAACCACGCAAGTGAAAGACCTGTAGGACAAGAACTTCAAGTGTTTGAAGAAAGAAATTTAAAGGGTATGAGAAGATGAAAGCTTTCCTCTACTCATGGAGTGGTAGGACCAACATAGAAAAATAGCCATCCTACAAAAAACAATCTACAGATTCAATGCAATCCCTGTCAAAATTTCAACACAATTCTTTAAAGACCTTGAAAGGACAATACTCAACTTCACATGGAAAAACAAAACAACCAGGATAGCTAAAATAATCCTGTACAATAAAAGAATATCTGAAGGTATCACCATCCCTGATTTCAAGCTGTACTGCAGAGCTATATAAAAACAAAGTGGTTTTTTGATGGACTTGAATAGGCGATCCAGATGTAAATTCACACACCTATGGACACCTGGTTTTTGATAAAGAAGCCACAAATACAAAGTTGAATAAAAGCAAGCATCTTCAACAAATGGTGCTGGTCTAACTGGATGTCACCATGCAGAAGAAAGCAAATAGATCCATATCTATCACCCTCTACAAAACTCAAGTCCAAGTGGATCAAAGAACTCAACATAAAACCAGATAAGCTCACTGTATTCTGTTTTATAGTGTTTCACATGATAGTACAGTTTGGGAATTCTGAGACTACTACGCATGTATATAAGAACTGAACAGCTTAAATTTCTTTTTGTTATTCTTACATTATAGTTTAATCATATTCTTTCCTCTTGCCCCATTTCTTCCCAGCTTTCTTCCCTCACTGACCCACATTCAACTTCATATGTTTTCTTTCTCTCTCTCTTATAAAAACATACACCCCAAAAAACCAAAATCCAATGTTGTAATGAAGCCACTTGTTGGTTCCCAGCTGCTCAGCCCTGAAATAATCACACAGAAACTATATTATTTAAATCACTGCTTGGCCTATTAGCTCTAGCTTCTTATTGGCTAACTCTTATATCTTAATTTAACCCGTTTCTAGTAATCTGGGTATTGCCACGAGGCTGTGGCTTACTGATTAAAGTTCCAGTGTCTGTCTCTGGTGGGGCTACATGGCTTCTTTCTACCTCCTCCTTCCTTCTCCCAACATTCAGTTTAGTTTTCCCTGCCTATCTAAGTTCTGCCCTATCAACAGGCCAAGGAAGTTTCTTTATTCATTAATGGTAATTACAGCATACAGAGGGGAATCCCACATCAACCCAAAGAGAACAAAACAAAAAAGTAAAGCAAAACATGGAATGTTTTGTAAGCATGCAGCCTACCATAGGATATGGTTTATTTACCCAGTGTCATTCCACTGAAGAAAATGGATTACCCCTCTCTCCACAGCTATCAGTTGCAAATAGTTTCATTGGGGGATGGAACTTTGTGTCCCATTCCTCTTTGCTATGCTGGAATTTTGTCTACTTTGAATTTGTACTGCTCTTAATATTAAGAATAAACAAAGAACTCAAAAACTGAACACCAAAAGAAACAAATGACCATATTTTAAAATGTGATATAGAACTAAAGAAGGAGGTCCTAAAAGATTAAGCACAAGTAGCTGAAAAACACATTTTTTTAAATATTCAACATCCTTAGTCATCAGGGAAACACAGATTGAAACTACCTTGAGATTTTTATCTTATCCCAGTCAGAATGGTCAAGATCAATCAAACAAATGACAGCATATCTTGGCAAGGATTTGGGGCAAGAGGACCACTTTATTGCTGGTGGAACTACAAACTGATATAGCTAATATGGAAATCATTGTGGAGACTACTCAAAATGTTGAAAATAAATCTACTGCAAGATCCAGCTACAGCACTCTTGGGCAGGTACCTAAAAGATGCCATGTCTTACTGCAGAGATGCTGGTTCACCTATGTTTATTGTTGCTCTATTCATAATAGCAAGAAACTGGAAACAGTCTAGATGTCTATCAACAGGTAAGTGGGTAATGTAGATGGAGTCCATTCACACAATGAGATATAATTCAGCTGTTAGGAAAAAGAAGAGTTTCAGGTAGGTGGAGCTAGAAACAATCACCCTGAGTGAGGAAAACCAAACCCAAAGAAATTAGCATTGCACGTTTCCTTTTATATGTAGATGCTAGCTTTTAAGCTTCAGAATATTTACAGAAGTCAGGTAGCTAGTAAGGGACCAGGGAGGGGAAAAGAGTCTTCCAAGGAACAGGAAATAGAACATTGTGCTATAAAGAATTAAAAGGATTCTTGAGAATGTCCCTAGCACCAACAGCTGTGGAGCCTCCATAGGACCAAACTAGGCCCTCCATATGTGGGAGACCGTGGTGAAGTTTAAACTATCTGTGAGCCATCTAACAGTAGGACCAGGATCTATCCCTGGTACATGAGCTAGCTTATTGGAGCCCAGTCCCTATGGTGAGGTGAGATGCTCAGCCTTCATGCAGAGGGGCAGGCCTTGGTTCTACCCCAATTTAATGTGCCAGACTTCATTGACTACCCATGGGAGCCCTTAATTGTTGGGAGGAGTGAATGTGGAGGAGACAGGATTTAGATGGAGGGGAGAGACAGGAGGAAGGGTGGGAGACAGGAGGAGGGGTGGGGGAACAGCTGTGGACAGAATGTAAAATACAATTTAATAAATAAATTATAAGAAAATAAAAACTAAGTACAGCCCGTAAAGACTAAAAACACAATTTTTAAAAAGAAACAAAAGGGAAACTAGAGTAGGAAGATTAAATGGGGATGGGATGGGAGTGTAGAGTAGAGGAGGGGATACAGGGAGGGACACCAACATTAAAGGCTTTATAAAAGCCATATCAAAACCCACTACTGTATAAACCTCCTAAAATATAGACACAGGAAAGGATTTAAATGGAGTTACCATATATTGGGTGAGATACTTTCCCAACTGGACAGCATATGCCACCAAATAAATCCCAAAGACCAGGAACAGATCATATCTTGAGTCATTGGCCAAAGGGCTTACACAAACACCCTGCCACAAACATTCAATATATGCTCTTGCCAGTGCTACTGGTTACCCTCCACCACATTACTGGAGGGGAAAAGTAAGTATCAGCTTCCTCCAACTGTGAACCTCACAGGGTATAATAGCAACCTTCCTGCAAGATATACCCACTCTGCAATGTTGACACAAATGTTATAGGAATGACCGACTACTTTTTGCTTGGATTTAAGGCATGTTTCCACGAAGGGCAACCTTTGCCTGACACTACTAATTAGAGCAAGAACAAGACTAGACCTGTCACAGGCTCTAGGGGGAAAAAATCTACTGCAATTGTTCTGCTAAATGAACATAGCAATAAATAAATAAATAAGTGAAGATGAGAAGTACACATGGCCCCTTTTCTGTTGGATTCGGTTCCCCGCTTCCAGCGCACATAGAGGGCTGTGGATCTCCACCCTCACTGTGAGCTTTGTCCCCAAATACATAAACCTTCGCTATACTCCATTCTGGGTGATTGCGGACCTCTTTAATTCACCTTCAAAACCGTGATTGTTGAAGTAGGAGGTAACCGGCAAGAGAAAAATGGAATAATCTGTTTGGTGACAGATTAGAGTTGATATAGAATAACACTGTGTTTTATCTTACTTTTGGGAACGTTTTAGAGATTTTACAGAGAACAAATACGCATATTTCCTTTCACTGTCAAGGAATATCTATGTGTTCATATTAACTTAATCAATGAAGAAAAAAGGGGAAAGACATCTCTCCCATAGAAAACTCCCAAATAATGTATGTAATTATTCTGCTGCCAAGCATGCTTAACAAACTTCCCCATTTCTTAAATGTTAGCTCCGTATAGTAAGACGAACCAGCAGAGAGTAGGGGTGGGTGGGCACTGTACCATGGAAGAACTTAACCAACACTACCTGAGCTGGGTGACAGACATCAACAATGGTTAAGTCATGTTGATGGGTTAAGGCCACCCTCCCAACCTATATCTGAGAAAAACATATCTATATCTATATCATGAGAAAAACATGCCCCAAACTAAAAGGGGAAAAGCATAGTTGTCAAGTTTGTTAATGTTGCTAGTAAAGGAGACCTTGGATTTCAGGCTTAATTGTTGTTCATTTCTAGTCCTCTTTCATTTATGTAGCTCAATAAACACTTTTATAGTTCTTTCCTTCTTTGGTAGGAATATAGCGACATCACAAGAAGACAGAGTAGATATTGGTAATGCAATGATATCAAATTTGAGCAATGAAGTACCTAGGAGGGGGGAGAAAAGAACAAAATGGTCATGGAAATTTTAAACATGTAAAATGTAAATGAACATTATGGCAGAGGAGATATGAGTCTTTTCTAGAAAAAAAGACTAACATGACATAGAAGTAACCAATATTGGTGTCAAAAACACAAACAGAAAAATAAGCTTTGGAAAGAGTTACACGCAGTGGCCACTAAAACTATATAGATGGCTAGGTTACTCACAAATGGCCAAAGCATAAGCCAATTCTCTTATGAAAATGAAGTGGGGGAATGAAGAGAAGAAAGTAAATTTCTTCACCCAAGACAGGCTATTTATTGCCTTTTCTTTCAAAGATTTATCTGAACTGGCAGAGACAGAAAGAAACCAAACTCTTTTTTTCATATTCTTTTATTTTTTCATTCAAAAATTTACACTTCCTCCCCTTCTCCCAGTCCCCTCCCGCTCCCCCCACCCCTCCTCCCTCCACCTGCTTCCTTAAGAAAAGGCATGGTACCCTGCCCTATGGGAAGTCCAAGGCCCTCCCCTCTCCATCCTGGCCTAGGAAGGTGCGCATCCAAATAGACTAGGTTCCCAAAAAGATAATACATGCAGAAGAGATAGGTCCTAGTGCCATTATTGATGGCTTCTCAGTCCACCCCCATTGGCAGCCATCCTATGTAAAACCCCAGTGGCACAGACAATAAGAGCAACAATGAACAAATGGGACCTCCTGAAACTGAGAAGCTGCTGTAAAGCAAAAGACACAGTCATTAAGACAAAAAGGCATCCTACTGAATGGGAGAAGATCTTCACTAACCCCACATCAGACAAAGGTCTGATCTCCAAAATATACAAAGAACTCAAGAAACTAGACATTAAAATTCTAAATACCCAAATTTAAAAATGGGGTAATGATCTGAACAGAGAATTCTCAACAGAAGAAGTTCGAATGGCCAAAAGATACTTAAGGTCATGTTCAACTTCCTTAGTGATCAGGGAAATGCAAATCAAAACAACTTTGAGATACCATCTTACACCTGTCAGAATAGCTAAAATCAAAAACACCAATGATAACCTATGCTGGAGAGGATGTGGAGTAAGGGGAACTCTCATCCATTGCTGGTGGGAATGCAAACTTGTGCAACCACTTTGGAAATCAGTGTGGCAGTTTCTCAGGAAATTGGGAATCAACCTACCTCAGGATCCAGCAATACCATTCTTGGGAATATACCCAAGAGAAGCCTAATCATACTACAAAAGCATTTGTGCAACTATGTTCATAGCAGCATTATTTGTAATAGCCAGAACCTGGAAACAACCTAGGTGCCCCTCAGTGGAAGAATGGATCAAGAAAGTGTGGAATATATATATATACACATTAGAATACTACTCAGCGGTAAAAAAACAATGACATCTTGAATTTTGCATGCAAATGGATGGAAATAGAAAACACTATCCTGAGTGAGGTGACCCAAACCCAAAAAGACGATTATGGTCTGTACTCACCCATTAGTGGACTCTAGCCATAAACAAAGGACATTAAGCTTATAGCTCACAAGCCTAGAGAAGCCAAATAGCAAGGTGAACCCTAAGAAAAACATATAGATCCTCCTGGAAATTGGAAGCAAACAAGATAGCCGGGCAAAAGTTGGAAGCACAGGGTGGGGAGGGGGGAAGGGGAGAGGGGGAAGAAGAAGGGAGAAGGGAAGGACTGGGGAGAGCTTGGGGGGAGTGGGAGGATAGAGATGGAGGAAAGGTGGATATTGGAGAAGGGAATAAGATATCTACATTAAGGGAGTCATTTTAGGATTGGCAAGATACTTGGCTCTAGAGGGGATCCCAGGTGTACACAGGGATGTCCTCAGCCAGGTACTTGGGCAGCAGAGGAGAGGGTGCCTGAACTAGCCTTGTCCCATAGTCACATTGATGAATATCTTGATCATCACCATAGAAATTTCGTCCAATGGATGGAGATAGAGACAGAGACCCACATTCACATCAGAGCAATGGACTTAGCTCCCAAGGTCCAGTCGAAGAGCAGAAGGTGGGAGAAGATGAGCAAGGAAGTTAGGACCATGAGGGGCTGGTCCACCCACTGAGACAGTGTGCCTGACCTAATGGGAGCTCACCAAATCCAGCTGGACCGGGACTGAGCGAGCATATGATCAAACAGAAACCAAACTCTTAAGGAAGAAAGACCCAACATTAAATCCAATTCTGGTGTGTAATGTGTGACCTTGGTTAATGCCAAACCTCTGTACTCTAATTGCCTCATTTGAATAATGAGGAAATAATGAGTATTTCTGAAGTTCGCCGAACAGGCAAAGTGTCATAGTATATTCTAGGACAAATGCAGCTCCTGATGGAAGCTCTGTACCCACAACACTATGGGGTCACCAGGACCTGGTCACTAAGGTCCTGGGATGGTTTTCTCTCTCCCTAACTCACAAACTGTTCCCAAGAAGAGGGAAACATACAGCTGTGCTGCCTTCACTAAACTTGGCACAGACATATGGCATCCTGGAGGAACTGGCTCGTCCTCCCCTTCTGTGCCAAGGGGAGAATGGAGCAACGGCGAAAAGAATTTCACAAATTTCCTATACTCTTGAAGCTGTTTTCTGCTTGAGTCTTCGTTAAGCTGGCTGGATCCTTCACTAATTTCCAGTCGTGGCATGGAGCTTTGATTGGTACAATGTTGCCTACCTGGCAACGGCCTCTGAGGGGCAGCAAGGATCAAGGATGATTTGGTATCTTCCATAGCCATTTAAAAAAATTAATAAGTCAGGCACTACCCTTCCTATAAATTGGATTAAATTATTCAATGTCTTCCTATTAAAATAAAACCAAACTCTTTGGCCTACGGGCACTGAATAATTTGTCCCGAGTGTTTGCTTTCCTATCCAAATTTAATTGGTTCCATTCTTTCCCTTTCTCTCTGACCTCCAACCGCAACCATTCTCTTTCTGTTCCAAGAATACTCCAGCTTGACTCGCCTTGGGGTCTTTTCACGAGCTTTCTCTTCTAAAAGGCCCTTGGCTCCCCTCTGTGTCACTCGGGCCTATTTTTCCCTTCACATATTATCTTTAGAGATTCTTTGGGAATGTTGCCAGTGACCTTTCAAACTAGGTTAGTCCCATTGTTATATACATCAAATGCCAGGCATTTTCTTCTTCCTGTCACTTGCCCAGCTGTAAACATGCAGTGTGTGTGTGTGTGTGTGTGTGTGTGTGTGTGTGTGTGTGTGTGTGTGTGTGTGTGTGTGTTTACTTGCTCTGCATCAGATGCCCCTGCAAACTGGCAAGAGCGCCTGAGCACAGTGCAACACTCAGCATTTATTACTGGATCTGCAGCTTCTACAGCACTGGGATATAAAAACTACTTCAATTTGAGAGCCCACGGATCTCATGTCTTCCTCTGGCCTATTTCACGTTGCATTAGTTCTTTTGAGTCACTGTGATCAAACAAACCTACTTCTTCCAGGCAGACCCACCCTCCTAATATTACAGCTGCCTATGGCAAAGGCACATGTGACCACAGCTGAATGGAGATAACGTAGTCAGTAACTTTTCTGCCAGAGTAACTATGACTCTGCAGGTCTGAAAGGCTTACGTGATTGGTCTTCCCTTCCTCCTCACCCAGTCCATCAACAGATTCCAAACCAATCTTTTCATAGTTCTCAATCCCAGCCTCCAGAAATCTGTTTCCTCACACCCACATCAGCAAAGAAGGTTCTTGGGTCTTCAGCCTTCAAGATATTGCTAGAAGCTGGGGACCAAGTATTCAAGACATGATGAGCACATGACAGCATTTCAGTTTCATCCCATAATACTTTTCTTTATTCCTCTGTAGTTGCTGCGTATGGACTTGCTCTCTGGCTTTAGTGCCTACACTGCCTCAGCGACTCTCAGGTTTGACAGAGGGATCACTGCAAGAGGAACACTTTTCTACGCCGGTTTGTCTCCTGAATCAGTTTTTCCCCTTCAGATAGCCAGAGCCGCACTCTATAACGAGGAAATGCATTTTAGAACTGACCTTCAACTCCTACTAAACTGTGAGCTTCCTCCACCCAGGGACCCCGTTAGCAGATGACAAAGCAGAACCGCAAAATGAAATTACCTGCATCTCTGATGTAGACAAAGAAAAACAATTTCGGAGGAAGCTTTTCCTACAAACCCTCAAGTAATAATGCAAGTCCCTAACTCAGCCTCCTTTTGCTTTCTGAATCCTTTCATGCACTGAAATGCGTTTGAGTATCTATCTCCTGGGTAGTTTGTGAAAGACAGATAGGAACAAAAAGGTTGATGACGTTTGACCCTCATCTTCAAATCCTGTACAACATAGGAAACAAATACTTGAATAAGCGACTAAATTACCAAGTATTAATTCATTCAACAAACATTTATTGAACCCTTAAAATGTGGCAGAATCTGGAGCAAATGTTGGGAAAACAGTGATGAGAAGACATATCCTTGGTCTCCACCAGAAACAGCAGAAAGATAAACACGTTTACAAGCAATTACTGTTGGGATACATGGCCAAGGTCTTGGAGAAATAAGAAATATTGACTCCTATCATTCTCTTAGCAGCTAAGCTAACAAAGGCAACTTCATTCTCAAGAACATTTTGCTGTTGGCCCCTTTAGTAAGTTCAGGAGATAGCCCTCCCTGCTCCCCAAGCAAAGAGAGCACAGCTTTAAAGGGGAATTACGATGAAGAAAGACAAAAGGAACTGTAAAATACAAGGTAAGAAATGTCAAAGGAGGAAAGGTTAGAGAAAAAGCATACTTAAACTTTTAATAAGGTCAAGTGGGGACCAATTAAAAACAATAATACTTTCTCAATCTGTTCTCCAGTGAACTGCGGAGGAAGCCTTGCCCTGTGCTGATTTAACTCACTGCCTCTGGGCAATACTTAACTTCTCCTGCCCTGGATAATGGCAATGGTTTTTCCACCTGTAAGTCCTGTGTATGTGCAATATCTTTGCCAAACAAACAAATTCACCATTTTTCACTGTTGTTGGTTCTTGGCCATTTTTATTTTTTTTGGCTTTGTTGTTTGTTTTTCTTTCAATCTTTGCAGAAGCAATAGACAGAACTGGTATCTACCTGGCCACTCCCTCATCTGGTAAACCTTAGAGACAGAGCTACCATAAAATTCGGCATCACAGAGA
The DNA here is from genome assembly GCA_004026605.1 of Ondatra zibethicus. NCBI lineage: Eukaryota > Metazoa > Chordata > Mammalia > Rodentia > Cricetidae > Ondatra > Ondatra zibethicus. Next base: position 26,347 of record PVIU01011228.1, read on the forward strand.
AACACATTAAAGGAGTTACTTTGCTCGTGGCCAGTAACTAACTGGAAGCAAAGTAAGGCCAGTTCTTCAGGTATACAATGCAAGGGGCTATAGAACATAATGACAGACAAGGCCTGGCTGTAGCAAAATGAGGGCTGGTCACATTGTTTTACAATAGGAAAGCAGAGAGGGGATAGGAAGCTGGGTCTGGCTAGTTTAGGCCTCCTTCCGATGATGCTCTTCCTCCAGTTAGACCCCATCTCGAGGCCCACCCCAAGCTGAGTCTGTGGAGGACACATCACATTCCGACCACAACAGACATCAGGAATACCTCGAGATTTTTAGTTAATTAATGTATATCTTAGTTGCTTTTAGAGTCTTTCTTTTGGTTTTGCTATTTGACATTAGAGGGTCTGATATATTATCCAGGCTGGCCTTGAACTCCAGAGAGTAACCCTCCTGCTACAGCCTCCAGAGTCTGGGGATTACCACACTCAGGTGTTTTAATCTTTATTACGAAATACTGAAAAAGACGGAGTATGAAAACCAAAAACATAACTATCTTAGCTTTTTCCCCCACTTTGGTATTGTAGCAGAATGACATTTAGTGAGTATTTGAATTTCTTTATGTTAAGTTTCCAAGTAATAAAATGACTGACTGATATTTAAGCCCCCTTCTGGGTCAATTCCATAGTTGGTAGTTTATAAATCTATATGTTCTAAAACGTTATTTGATTTCACAAGGAAAATCAAAGTAGCAATTGCCGGGTGTACAGTGATGGTCTGCCCAGATTGTTCCCAGAGGGCATAGCCACACTGTCTTAGTTAGGGTTTCTATTATATGATACAAACACCAAGGCCAAAAGCAACTTGAGGAAGAAAAGGCTTATTTGGCTTACACACCACTCCTCAGCTGTTCTCCATGACCCTGTTTATGCCTCCAAAACCTTACCACCTAGAGCACCCCTACACACTCCAAGTTCAGCTGCCAGCGTAAAGGTATAACCTCAGCTGGAACACAGCTCTGTGTCATCACTCTGAAAGACTTCCTAGAACATTTCACCCAGCAATGCTGGGCTCTTCTTAATTACCACCCTCTCAACTCCAGCTGACCAGCATCAGTTGTCCCAGAAAAGCAAAGACTGCACCTCAGTGATGCTGGTCTCTTGTTAATCACAGCTGATTTCCAGCCCTAGCTGACCAGAACCATGGTATACTTCCTTCTGAAATTTCACGAGCCAGGCCCCTGTCATCTGCACAGCTCTCAACATTATTATCCCCCAAGCCCTCCTCACAGAACAGCCCACTGAGCTCTCAACACTCGGTGGCTTTTCTAGGCCAACATTTCAGTCCTTCTACAACCCTCCCAAAATGAACATGGTCAGGTCTGCCGTGGCAATATCCCACTCTCCTGGTACCAATGTCTGTCTTAGTTCAGTTTTCTACTGCTGTGATAAAACACTGTGGTGATAAGCAACTTGGAGAGTAAAGGGTTGGTTTTGCTTACACATTTTGAAATCACAGTCTGTAGAGGGAAACCATGGCAGGAACTCAAAGCTCACAGGAACTTGAAGGCATGAACTGATACAGAGGCCATGGAGGGATGCTGCTTACTAGCTGGCTCCTCATAGCTTGTTCAGCCTGCTTTCTTATAGCACCTGGAGTAAGTTAAGCATCCCCACCCCCCACCTTCCCATCAATCGCTAATTAGGAAAGTGCCCTCCAATTTTGCTTACAGCCCAGCCATATAGAGGCAATTTCCCAACTGAGGTTCTCTCTCAGATGACTAACTCTAGCTGTGTCAAATTGACATAAAAACTAGCCAGCACGCACACGTTACTCAACTCTTTAATATCAGGGGCTTTTTGTTTGTGAATAACATTCGTTTCATGATGTACTTCTCAGATGTTTAATTTATCAAATTATTTTCTTTAAATTAATTTCTATTTCAAAATGTATAAAGTTAAATATGCTAAAATAATTTAGAATTCCTTTATATATTTCCAGCATCTTAATAGAAAAAGGACAGAAATACAGTGTTTTTAAATATGCTTAGTCTTAAGCTTGTTCTAGAACATTAATGACTTATATGCTTGATTAATTTTCTTTATTATTTCTAGAATTCCTTATATATTGCAAGGTTATGGTAGGACTACATTTGATATTATAGTGAAATTACGGTGTTCTTCTTATCAAATCAAAAGGACAAAGAACAAAGTCTCAGAATGCCCAGGTTATAGAGTATGGGTCAACAAATAATTGATCATAAGATCTGATTATTTATTTCAAGATGATATTGAGAGATCAATTTATAGTCACATTAAATCTGTAATAGTTATATATCCTTAATTCTAATTGAATTTTAGTTCTTTATATAACTTATAAGCTCATGCTTTCAAGACACCATTTACCAATTTTAAAAAAAGGCTACTTGAAGAAATAGCTGATTCCAGAAAAAGAAGGGTACAAGATGAGTATAGGGTATCTTATTCCAATCAGTGAGAATTTGTTCAAAAATGTTGTTGCAAATGCCAACGACGAAATGATGGAAGGAATGAAAAACAAATAAAATATTTCAGTCACTTAGTAATAATGTATTCACTGTTATTAATTCATATATATTCATATATATTATTGCTAATCGGTGCTACAATCACTTGTACAATTTTGTTATGATGCTCTAACATTTTGAAGCAAGGAACATAATACATTTCTACAGAGAATCCTGACAGATTTCACCCACACAAGAAAACAGGCACATACAAAAGGGAGCTCATTCTACAAAAGAGTTTGCCTTACCCTCCAAAATGCTAATGCTACAAAAGTAAAGATGACTGGGGACAGTTTCTGAATTAAATATTCTTAAGGCAATATAGTGTGATATTGGCTCAGTGTGGGAAAGAAATTGTGATGAAGCTATTGGAATAGTAAATAAAATTTGAAATGCATTGTCTGTGAGATGCTAATGCTGTATCCATGGAGAGTGTTATGAATTTGATAATTGTGTCATAGTTAGGCAGAAGAATGTCCCTGTTCCTGGAAAATAAGTGCTGAAGTGTTTGTGGTAAAGCATGGCTAAGTCTGAAACACTCCAAGGATTTAGCTACAGCAAATACTTCTTCCTTCTCGTTGTTCTTGAAACAATACAGCATAAGTGATTTATAGCACATTTACATATCATATGCCCTGCATAATCTAGAGATGATGTAAAGGACATGGAAGGATATATATACACTATATACAAATATGATGTCAATTTAAAAATATTTATTTTGTCATTTTAATTGTACATATGTGTATGTTTGTGTGGGGTATACGCACGTGAGCTCAGGTGCCCAGGGGCTAGAGTGTTATATTTCCCTGGAGCTAGAGTTGCAGGCCATTGTGAGCCTCTGAACATGGGTGCTGGTCCTGAACTTAGGTCTTCTCAAGAGCAATAACTTTTAACTGCTGAGCCATCTCTCCAGCCACATATGTCACTTTATGTAAGGAACTTGAACATCTGTAGATATGGGAACCACAGAGGCCCTGAAACCAATTCTCCACAAATATGTGGAGTATGTGGTGTATGTGTGTGTATGTGTTTGTGCATGTGTGCATGAGTACATGCGTGCATGTGTGCACGTGCGTGTGTGCATGCATGTGTGTGAGAGTATGCGTTGGTATGTGCATGTGTGTGTGCATGTGCGTGTGTGTGTATTAATATGGACTGTGCAATAGAATGGCAAATGCAGAGAAAGATTTCACAGACACACGGAATGTGAGTTGTTGCAGGAACAAAATGCTACTATAATTCCACAGGTTATTTGACAAAACTCTTGATGGTGAATATGTTTATTATCAGGTTCAGAGGTTTTCATTGGTTTTCTCAATTTACCTCGTATGGAGTAGTACATTTAATAGTATATACTAACATCCATATAAACATGTTCTTTATACCTTTATGAACAGACTTTGACTTCCAAAAACTTGACATATGATTTTTATCATTTTGTGATTATATGAAAATGATATAAGTCCAATAGAAATCAAAATTCAAATCTTTAATTTTCATCTATTTCCAGGACAGTGATGTGTGGTGCAATATGGTCTCTTAGTGTCGGGCAGCAGCAATAGGCCCCAGCTCCCTAGTCAGTCCTGTGTAAGGTGCTGTGTTACCTCTGTGTTTTAGATGCTGTGGTTTGTATGTTTGCATTACATAATGTCTATGGTGTACTTTGGACACAACAGGGTAGATGCACATGCAAGCTCATAATCATTATGACAATATCCCATGCAATTTCAAGCCAAACAAAAGTCTAGCTTGAGGTGAGAAGAAAGCAGTAATTGTTCATTAAGGTGAAATTCAAGATAATGGTCCAGCGTGAAGAAGGTAAGGCAATAACAGCCATTACACATAAGTTAGGTCTTCCACAGTTGTCATCTTGTCCAACACTGACACAGTGAAACAAGTTAAACCTACTGTCTTCATAAAGTAAAGAACTAAGCTCGTTGATAGTATGGAAAACTCTTTGTCATATGGATGGAAAACCAGAGACAGAGCTACAAGCTCTCTTATGGTCCAGACAGAAGAAGAAGCCATTTTGAGACACAAAACAACATGCCATTGACCTTACATGTTTGTAAACACAGAAAGCCAGGGTTTGTTTCAGTGCTCCAAACAGTACCATAAATTTAATAATGTGATGACCCACAGTGAGGCAATGCATGCCAGAAGCTTTGAAGGAAGAGCTGCATAAGATAATTGTAGAAGGAAAGTATTTGTCAGAACAAATATTTAGTGTTGATGAAGCGAGTTTGCTCTAGAAGCATGTGCCAGAGCGTGCTTATGTTCATCAAGAGTCCAAGACAATGCCAAGATTCAAGGCATTAAGCATCACTCAGTGCTGCTCTGCCCTGGAAATACTGCAGTGTCCAAATTAAAGCCTTTCCTAATCTGTCACTCAGAGCATCCTAGAGCATGCAAGAATGTGATCAACCTTGCCCTTCCTGTTTCTGATCACCATAAGAAGAAAACCTGGATGATGTCAGCATAGAAGATTTGTTTTTGAACTGTGTTATTCTACAGGCAAGAGCATATTGTAGAGAAAATGACACCCTACTTATTCTTCTGATATCAGACATACTTCAGGGCATTCACAACTTATTTGCAGTGTACAACCTGATGTAAAATTTGTGTTTGCTGCTCACTCCAATCACTCATTCAACCAATAGATCAAAGTGCAATAGCTGCTTAATAACTTCACTCAAAGCAGCTATTTACCATTATGTGCTATTTATTCTGAACACTTGTGCAGCAAGTTGGGGCAGCTGATCACTCTCCCAAAGCCCTCAGAGGTTTGGAAAGGTTTAGCATTCGAAATGAGATGCAGAACATCACACGGCATGGGAAGCCACAGAGAAATGCATGAATGGCATTTGGAAGTAAGTTTTGAAGACATATGTGAAGACATTCAAAGACTTCAACAAAGATTCTTCTGTTGTTGAAATAGTAAAGAGCAGCATGTTAGTGCTTGGGAAACAGAACAGCACATTGATAAGGAGAATATTCATGAGCTCGTTGTCACGAAAGTGAGCAGCTTCTTAGGGAGGTGCTGATTGAACAGAGGAAGAAAGTGGCTAAGAATGTGAGGAAGAAGAAAGAGTTAGACCCAAGACAAGAAATTTCACAACAAATAAAGCCACTAAGGCATTTGCTGGCATCAATAGTAGTATGCAGACATTAGAAGGAGCAGATCTCAGCACTCTCTGAGAGATCTGTAAGTACTTTTGAGCAGATGTAGGCTGTCCTTACTTGATGTAGGGAAACGTGAAATGAAAAGAACAGACTGTTCAGTCAACACTTGATATCCTCCCAAAGAACATCAAGCTCACTAAGCCATCAGCCAATGCCAATGCCCCCAGTGACTTATAATAGTTATTCTCCAGCCTCATGAGAAAAGAGAAAAGTTGATGGCCTACCAGGGAGCCATCCCAACACCAAGCAGTTCAATGCTGCAGGCATTTTCAGGCCCAGTGTACCCTTGTTGTGTACTGCCTTAGTTAGGGTTCTATTCCTGTAAAGAGACACCATGACCATAGCAACTCTTATAAAAGAAAACATTAATTGGGGCTTGCTTACAGTTCAGAGGTTTAGTATGTTGTCATAAAGGAAGTAAGGAAGCATGCAGGCAGACACGGTGCTGGAGAAGGAGCTGAGAGTTCTACATCTGGATCATCAGGCAGCAGGAAGAGAGAGTGACACTGGGCCTGGCTAGAGCTTCTGAAACCTCACAGCCTACCCTCTATGACATACTCCTCCAACAAGGCCATACCTATTCCAACAAGGACACATCTCCATTAATGGCACTCCCTATGAGTCTATGGGGCCATTTTCATCAAACCACCACATGTACATGCTGGAAGCATCCCCACAAGGATCATGATTCTCACAGTATTCAATAAGTTACAATAACTATTTGATGCTGTTTTACCTTAAGTTTAGCACTTGATTTTGTCTATCTGCAGTCAAGTCTAAATGTTCTGAGCATGTGTAAGGTGGACAATACTAAAATAAGGCATGGATTTCAGTAGATGTATTTTTAACTTACAATTTTTGTAATCTTTTTCATTCTTTGATATCTTCAGCTTGCCAAGAGCTTATTGGGCTATGGCTCTACTGTCAATCAAACAGCATCTATGCACATGATATAGAATATCTGGGATAAACTGCAGGGTCTCAAATAGAGTGAAGTTAAGTTTAGGTTAACCACTGTCCATCTTACCACATTGCATAGATATAAAACTTTATGCATAGCGCTTTTGACAATGTGTACACCTTACCAATTCTTTATGGTCTGTCCTTCCTCTACTTCTTAGATTCACTGAAGTGGAACTTCTATAATCTCACCTTGGCTCTGCTCAAACTTCTTATCTCCCCCTCTGCTTCCATGGACTTTCAATTCTGCTTTTGACACTGACATTTTTCTTCCAGCCTTTTGGTTCCCTGATTGCCCAGGATGTTTCTCAATAGCCTTTGAATGTCCCAACCAACCCCCAACACACACATACACACACACACCACAACATACCACACCACACCACACACATACCACACATGTACACATACCACACCATACACATCACTTACACACACACACATTCACACATATACACACACCCCACACATCACTTACACACACATACACACACCCCACACACACACACCACATCACACATACCACACACATCACATACACACACACACACACACCACCATACTACATACACATACACTCATGACACAGAGAGTTTTGAGAAACCAGTGCTTTTAATTTTGAAAGAGGAATTTCTGACTTTAAACTATATGTGCTGTCTCTGTTCTCAGAATGCCACAGTAACAAGCATTGGCTTCAGTATCACAACAATCAATTTTCTAGTTATAGCTCTACAACCAACCACAACCACAGCTTTGGAAGTGTAGTTCTCTGCAGTTCCATTTTCTCATCAGTTAGTAGTTAAGTGTGCTTTACAGTTATAGGAAGCACCACAGAAAGTACTGAAAACCAAAGTCTTAATACAAGTGCCAGTGAGATGGCACCACTGATAAAGGAAGTTGGCTCTATGCTTAAATTCAATCTCTGAGGCCCATATAGTAGAAAGAAGGAATGAACTTAAATAAATTGTTCTCTGACCTACACACACACACACACACACACACACACACACACACGCACGCACGCACGCACGCGCGCTAAGCATTTTTAAAAGAAGTTTAAACTAACTCAGAACAATAAGAAACAAACCTTGTTCATTGGTTATCACTCATATCCCCATCACAACCACCAGCATCATCACCATCATCAATGCTGGAGTAACATCATTAATCACTGTCAGGAACTACAGAGTCAGAATCATTGCTAAAATGTGGTATATGAAAATGAAGATCTCTCAATGGAATTCAAGGGCTCTTAATTAACCATACTCAATTATTCTAGTCAAAACTTATGAAGAAAAAGCTGTAACACTTTTACTTCTGAACTCATTAAAATTAACTTAGTTCTTGTGCTAATGACCTTAACTTTAATAATAATAATGCTATACCAAAGTATAGAAATACATTAAACAAATAGATCATGACTCACATATCTATTGGTCCATCCTAATAACCCAAATTTAAGGATCTATAATGTTCTAAGTATCTTCTAAGAGTCAGTGGCATTAGACAGGAAGATAGATCGAGTAGGCAAATTCCCTGTTCTCATGAAACACATTCCAAATGGAGATGACAAAATCACTCTGTAAATATGCTATGTATTATATATCTGCTGTATGGCAGTTTCTTCCCCATTGGTATGTTCCATTTTGGAAGGAAGTTTTACAGACTGAGGTTCTAGAGAATGGTCTAACATTCCATCCTGCAGGGCCTAAAGACTCAGGAAGTTCTAAAAGGAGGCTCCTGAAGACTCAGGAAGGAAACAACTCAGAAGCTTCAGGAGGGCCCTGAAACCAACTTTTTTTCTATCAATGGTTTGCTACCTGAGACGAGTAGAGGTTTTTTCCATCTTTGCCAGGAGTCGTATCAACAGTAGCAGATTTAGTGAAAACTGTAAAGACAGAATGAGACAGAGAAAAGGGAAAGTGACGATCCAAGGAGGTGCTCTGCAAAGGCCTCTCAACTTATTCGTCTTGGAAATTGCAAACAAAACTCTTTTCTCGCACTTACAAGCATGTGAAACATTGATTAACAACACACAGAAACCCATACCCGTAACTTCATGAAGGCTCATCTAAGCGTTTAAAGAGGACGTCGTTATATGGTTGTGGATTATTAATTCAGCCCACAGATACAGAGTCCTTTTGCAGCTGCTGGAATGGACTCCAACCTCAATGAGCTCCGTAACATAAAGTGGCCCTTGTTACCCTGTGAAAGCCAGAAGTCAGCCTGAGGCGACTAGTTTTCACTAGCTCCAACTACACATAGGCAATTTATGGGAAGTGGTTCATTCTATTCCAGACTCATCCATCAGTCTACAAGTACCATCTTCAGAATTCTATGTCTGTTCAGTATGCAAATAGTGTACTTTTTGTAATTAGAGTGTAGCAGCGTCGTTTCTCTTGCTGTGCCCATTCGTTATGCTAGCCTTCACTTCAAATATACAAAAAGCTTCTATAAGCCTTTCCTTGTTAATAAAGACACATGTGAAATGTGTTATTCTATGTTTTAGGGTCCTGGTCTTTCCCTGGATAGCCTAGATCCAATGGTGATTAGCACAAGACTCCAAAGTTCCAGTTTCTTCTCCCCAACACAGGAAAACTGTAGGAATAATGAACCCCAAGATTTCCTACATGGTGGCCCACAGTGACACTGGAGACCAGTACAGCTTTTCTTTGTGCCCAGTCTTGTCCCTCTCCTCATTCCTTCACTGATATTTTTTCAGAGCTTCTCTAACAAAGTATCATACTTCAGGGAGAGTGGTAGAGATTTAATGACCACCATCAGAGACCCACCGGATACAGAAGTACTGACTCTCAGCCTGTCTCCCCTCCATTCACCACTTGTCCTGATGAATATGATGGATCTGCGAAGACAGCAGTATGCCACGAACCTGTAGATGAATTAGGTCGGCACAATAAATAACCAAGCCAGCTCAAGAAGAACGGGTATTTTTAATGACTGAAAAAAGGGGAGACTCACGCTACAAGGGTGGGAGCTCCGAAGTCTATCCATCCCACGAACACTGCATGGAGAGAGCAAGCACCTGTGTTCTCTACATGGGGGTTTAGGTAGCCACACCCCATCTAGATGTGATTGGTTGATAATTTTCCCATCACGAACCCACGAGGAAGCAGTAACAAATACTGCATCTTTTCGAGCACACAAAAATGACCATGTTCTTAGGTATAGAGGATGCACACATTCCTCCTTAAAACATAAGAGGAGGGAAGAGAAACACTGGTCGGGATGCAAAACAGTGGTCGGAATGCAAAAACAAACAAACAGAAAACAGAATAAAGGGTCAGAAGGAGCGCACATTCTCTTGAAGCAAACGATAGACATTTTTAATCCAATAACTATCGTCTTCTGTGTTATAATACAGTTTGAGTTTTTTCCTTTTTATGTGTATGTTTATAGTGTGTGGATAGGAGTATGCACCCATGAGGAGGCCAAAGGAGGATGGTAAATGTTCTGTGTGAACATATTCCTTCTTATTGCCTGGAGACAGGGTATCTCATTTATCCTAGAGTTATGTTAATGACCAGAAAGCCCCAGTGATCCACCTGGCTCTACCCCCACAGCACTGGGATTCTGGGAGCTCATGGCCATGCTTGCCTTTATTTTTTAACATGAATGCAGAGGATTTGAAATCAAATCCTCGTGCTTGCACAAAAAGGACTCTGAACTACTGAACTATTTCCCCAGCCTCTAGTCTAAGAGATCATTTTATTCTCATTTTAAAAATTAGTTCTTCGAGGATTTCATACACTGTGTTTTGGTTGTAGTTACTTCTCCCAACCCCTCCAGATAACATTTTCAATTCACTACCTACCTAACTTTCCTCCTATTTTTTAATAGACCCATCAGGTCTAACATGTGCTGCCCACATATACTTTGATGTGTGACCTTCTACCAGAGTATGCTGGACCCACCAGGGGCTAGATTTCTAAGGAAAACTGATGCTGTCTCCCCCAGAAGTTATCAAACACTAACAGTTCTTCAGCTAGGGGTGGGACTTCATGCCCACCTGCCCTCTCCATGCCAGAATGTTTTTCTGGCTTGAGTTCGCACAAGTCTTGCATATGCTTCCACAACTTCTGTGAGTGTTTATGTAGAACTTGTCTCTGTGTCTAAAAAGCACTGTTTCCTTGTAGTCATCCACCACCTCTGACTCTTAAAATCATTTAGCTCATTCTTTAGGAATGCTCCTTGAGCCTTCGGAAGAGGAGGTGTGATGGTTATGTTCCATTTAGATCTGAGGGTCCTGTAATCTCTTTTTCCCTTAGTTGAGGCCATCTCTGGAGCTTTGCATTAATCACCACTTCCTAAAGATAAAAGCCTCTGTGACAAGGGCTGAGGGACACATTAATCCATAGGTATGACTATAAATCATTAGGAGTTGGTTTAATATTATTTCCATTTAGAAAAATAATGGCAATAGGTTCTCTCCTGGGTCATAGGACCCATCTAGCCACAGGTTTTTGTGCCAATGACAGTGCCAGGTATGGGTTTCACCCTTTTGAACAGGACTGGTACAACCACATCCCAAGCAGTTTTTATTATTGTTCAGGATTATCTTTGTTATTCTGAGTCTTTTGTATTCCCACGTAAAATTTAAGACTGTTTTTTAATTTCTATGAAGAATTTCACTGAAATTTTTGAGGGGATTTCAATAAAACTGTTAGTTGCTTTTTGGTAGGGTGGCCATTTCTGCAATTAATCCTACCAATCCATGAGTGTAGGAGACCTTTCCCTCTTCTGGAATCTTCTTTTTCAGTGTCTTAAAGTTGTTTACTTCTTTTATTAGGTGCATTCCAAGATGGTTTAGGCTATTAGAAATTGAAGTGTTCCCCTGGTCTCTTTCTCTCTGTGTTTTCTGTTTGCATACACGAAGGCTACTAATTTTGTGTACTAATTCTGGATCCTGATATGTGGCTGGATGTGTTTATCAACACCAGGAGTTTTCTGCCTTAGTCCTTAGGCTCTTTCATGCATAGAATCATGTCATCTACAGATACTGGCACTTGGACTTCTTTTGCTATGTGTGTCCTATTTATCTCCCTGGCTTATTTTATTGCTCTAGTTAAAGCTTCAGGTTCTGTGTTGAACAGGAGTGGGGAGAAAGGACAGCCTACTCTTCTTTCTGATTTCAGTGGAAATGTCTTGAGTTTTTTTCTTTGCTTAGTTTTTATAGGACCGTAGGCTTGCTTAATGTTGCTTTCATTATGTTGCGATGTGTTCCCTCTATTCCCAGATTCTCCAGGGCTTTATGAACATGGGATTTTGTCAAAGGAATTTGCTGTATCTAAAGAGATTATCTGTAGTTTCTGTCCTTGAGTCTGTTTATGTGATGGATTATGTCTATTTAGTCTAATAGATCTTGGCTGATTAGGCATATCACAAAAATACCATTGTTCTACTATATGTAAATGTCATGTTAACTGTGTCAGATGAGAAAAATGGCAAGTCCGTCATAGGCCTAGGTAAAATACATGCACAGTAAAGGGTAGGAGATGGATATTATGAAGTCTAAGGGTCTATATTACTTCAGTGAAATTTCTGGGCATCCCATGGTCTTGGGCATTTTTAGATACTTTCTCCAAATAAATTGTATATAGTTGCAACGTTCTCTGCTTACTATGTAAAATAAAGCACTTGCTTGGTAGGTAAAGCCATATTCTGGAGACAACATTACTTCACTACCAAGAATACAGCATGAAATCACATGCCAGGTACCATGAAAATAGCCAACTTTAAGAAATGCCAAAGAGGGAAGAGAGTATATATCAAGTCAGCATTTGTAAGGCCCTGAATTAGATACTCAGAAACACACACACACACACACACACAAGCTGTTAATACTTACCAGAGAGCACCTGCCATGGAAGAGGTATTAACTAACCAGAGAAACAATAGGACCAGATCAGTGGGCATCAGCCAGTTTCTATAGTCAGCCTCCCCAGTGCTAAGAGCAAGCATAAATGAACTAGCCGTAGTGTCAGGGACAGAAATTATAGACGGGCTCAGGAGTACTGCTCCGACCATTAGAGCTGTCCAAGCTGTTCAAGCTAATGGACTCATCAAATATTCAGTATTCAGTCTGGTAGAAAAAGATAGCAACATTAACTCCCCGGAATCACATCATCTCTGTGGGAGACAAAACAGTCTTGTGGTAGCTAGCTGAATATGTTGCATCTTTGTCATGGCTAGTCTTCATTGTCACCTTGACTGGAATTAGAATCGCCACAGAAACATTTCTAGGTGTTTCCATGAGTGTTGCTAGCAATGTTTCTCTGATAGGGAAGAACATGACCCCCAAACATGAATAGCACTATCAGTGGGATGGGTTCCTGGATCCAATAAAATGGAAAAAAGGAATGGAAGGCCAGTGTTCACCTTATTCATCTTTCTGACTGCAGACACAATGCAGCCAACTGCTTAATGTGCCTGCTGTCATGCTTTCTCTGCCACGATGGACCAGACCTCAGACTCTGGTCTAAAATAAGCTTTCCTTAAGTAGCTTTAACTAGACTTTTTTACCTCAGAAGCAAGAAATGTGCTAATACAGACCTTTTAACTTGAAAGAGCAGTACTTCACTTTGACAGAAATAAATACAGGTTATGAGCATCCAGCTGGCTTTTCTACCCATATTTCTACCCATTTTCTACCCAGTTAGTACTAGTATTTGAGAGTTTCCTATGTTGTATACATCCATATGATATGCCTCATAATACAGAACAGAACAAAGAGTTTATTTAAAAAAAGAAGAAGAAGAAGAAGAAGAAGAAGAAGAAGAAGAAGAAGAAGAAGAAGAAGAAGAAGAAGAAGAAGAAGAAGAAGAAGTGTGGGAATAGTTACCTGATACTTTGCCATGTGGTCACTGGTCACAAATCATGCCAACCAGGAACTACTGGCCCCATAAAGCAATGGAAATAGAAGGCATAGCTAGGGGACCAGCTTGATGCACTGTACTCTCTAATCAATGATGTGTGCTGTGCCCCCGTTTGGTTGACTATATAAATCTAGGAGCTGATACTTTGAAAGTAATACAAATCTGGTCTTAGTCGACCTTGATCATTGAGAGAAAGTAGTGATTCTTACATACAATGAATGAGAGGCATAAAAAAACATGGCCTACATGACTGAATTAACTGGTAAAGAAAGCTAATTGAGGATAATATGGTAACTTGTGTCATCATGAAAGTCATCAGGAATGTCAGAGGGTGAGGGAAATAATATCATTTGAAAGCTTTAAACTAGCTATTACACCAAGAACTACAGTTTGTGCTCCTGACTATGTTTTTTTAATGAGAATCCCGCCCCAGGAAAAGAAACCCATGATAATCTCAGAAGATTAATTCTTAGTACATCTATGAAAATTTGCACCTGTGTAGTATAAATAATAGACTAAAACATGCTGTCCAGATGGCATTAGGAATAAAAACACCGTTCTCCCAGTTTCTAGACATGTTGGCAGGCCTCAGCTGTCAGTCATATTTGTGAAGTTCCTTGATTGAGCGACATCCTTACTCAAAGTAATGGTTCCTTTCAAGGAACTTCGTAAGATCTGGCCTTTGTGTCCCCAACTCTCAACAATCTGAATTGCCTGTGATCTTCAGGACATTGCACATTGGCTCAGTTTTCCCTTTTGCCCAGTCCTATTTCCAAGAGAATTGTCTAAGAAACTTCCTGCCCCATAATGTGATGTAACCCCAGGAAATCCTACCTATGAAGCCATGGATGGTGCCATGTCAATCAAACTCACGCTCTGAACCACAAACAAGATTCTGGTCCTAGCCACACATTTGCATCCAAGGTGTTGATTGATGTCCAGCAATTCAAGGCAGCATTTGACTGTTAGTTTCCCCATTGCCTTCACAGAGGAGAGAGGCAAACAGTTTTGATCCTAGACTAAGACCCAGACTACCTTTAAGTTCCATGGTTTTGTGACCATGGGAATAACAATTCTGGTGTCTAGTCCCCTCTATGAAGTGAGAGCGACACTGAAGTTTCTTTAGTGCCCTGCTGGCTCTAATAACCTAAATGTTCGAAACCCACTATAATCCCTTAGCTGAGCATTTATAATGGCACTTCCTGTTTTAAAAATAACCCATTGCTGAAAAAAAGACCAATCCCTTAAAGCCTTACATTCATTTCTTACTTCATTCTTTCTCTGTTGTTTATTCCTTGTTGACATTTAAAACTCCTTTGTAGGTATATGACCATTTCTCCTGTCCATTGAAAACTGCGCAGATGGCAATGAAGCAAAAACCTTAAGACTCTTACAGGGCTTGGTCTCACACTTGATGTTTTCCTCCCTTCTTTACTTCAGAACCTTTGCTGTATCGTATGAACACTCCATCCTGGTGGTCTCTTTCTTCATGGCAATTGAACATACGGTCTGGAGCATGGCAGGCAAAGAGCCCTACTACTACACACTATCCCTACCCTGTATCTTGATCTTCAAGGTGTTTGCTACTAAAACACCTCATATTCTAAGCCTCTTGAGATCTGTTTCTTTCACTACTATATTGGATGCTAACATCTGGTACCACTGCATTCAGTTTGGTTGAATTGAATTCTAGTTAGCTTGAGAGAAACTGTCTTAAAACTCCTCCCTCTTCCTTTCCCATCCTGGCTCTCATCCCTACACCCTTGCCATGAAGAAGACAAGGTGTGTCAACACACTGAAATGCAGCTATCAGAAATGGGGTGGGTGGCTGTTATGTGCCACCCTAGGGCTCCGAGGAGGAACCAAATATAGGAGCTAAGTCTGTGCAGGGCTTCTCGCTGCCAGAGGTGTTTCCAAGGCTGTATTTTCTGAGTCATCTTTCATAGCTCCCAGGCCAGAAATCATAACTCACATGCTATGTGCTCCATCAAGACACAGTTAATGTCAAAAAGCAGTCACTCTCTAAAGGAAGATCTTTACTCATGTGTTGACTGACAGCTCACAGAGCCGATGGAGAAAAGGGCCTGCTGCTCAGCTGGACCAAAGATACAGTGAACAGCTTTGGATTCACATGGCTTCCCATAACAACAGTTACCTCCTGGTTCCATTCTTCATCTGATAATTCACTTTAAACCAATAATATTCACAGCAAATATATATTGACATGGTTCCCGGATTTAAAACCATGTGCAGCAGACTTCCTGGAAGAGTGGGAGAAGTAAGAAAGTAAGGATTCTACGCCTATGCTCCCTGAGTGCTCTTTGGGGTCTATACACACTGTAAGTTTTTTTATGCCTTCACTGCAATGAATGCCAAGAACAGCTTAGGGGCTTTCTTTGCAAATGCCGCCATTAAGTTGCAGTGAATCAGTGGGGTATTAAAACCGAACCCCTTTAAACTGTGAGAGAATTTACCACTTGTCTTTCTACAGTACATGTGAGAGTTGCCGGCCTCCTAATATGTCACCCCTTGTCCTCAGTGTCTCCATCTTAGTCAGCCTTCAGGAGACAAAGCCTTTGCCTCTCCTTGTTTCATCAGGCTAACAAACTAACCCAGAGTTGCTTTCTTTCTTCCTTGCTTCCTTTCTTCATGTTCATCTATGTTATAGGAATAGCTCAGAATTATGAAGTCAGAAATAGCAAGGCCAACAGAGATGGAGCAGAGAATGTTGACTAAGCAGGAGGAGGTCTGAGGAGCTTATTGGAGCATGCAAAGTCATAACCTCTGCTGCCCACTTTGCTGTGTGGTTAAGCTTGAAACATCCACCAGAAGTTAGGGAGGCAACAGCAATGTCCCCTTTCAGAGCTGGTAAAGTAGTAAGAATGTGAGCTGTGGACTCATCCTTAAATAGTTGGAGATGCTTGCTGTTTGCATCAATGCTTCTTATGCTTTTAAAGTTATTCCAGCGTGTATGACCTTACACAGTAAGAAAGAGCAGGTAGGAGAGGTTATGGCAGTGCCCAGAAATTCAGACAAATTGAAAGGGGTACAGCAGTGCCTTCCAGGGATACAGGTGGGCATTAATAATGAGCAGGAGTATAAACATTTGCACATGGGAATGGGTGTCTAAATGTCAACAACTAGAAGGTGAAATATATTGGCTGCAACACTGATTTAAGAGACAAAGGAGGTGTTGCATTACAACCACCTTTTTGAATTCACACTCAACTTCCTCCATATTTTTGGCCACACTCTGCAATATTAGATGCTGGAAGAATTTACATTTGGTACTTATTGGAAACCATGGCTTGTAGGCCATACTGAAAATGTAACGTCTGAAGGTCAAAGGTGATAGATGGACCAGCACATCCCTTACCTCTACCAAAGAATGTCTTGGCTCTTCAAGGGGAAAGGATAGCAAATCCTTTAACTACTGAGAAGAAACTACAGAGGCGGGCCAACTCTGCAGAGTACTAAATGATGCTGCCACCTCCCTTACTGCCACTGTCGTACAAACTCTGCAGAAATCAGTTTGCCACTGAGGGTAGGAGACCTGTGTTTAGGCAGAAAGTAGCAGCAGTAGAGCTCACCCTGGAACACTGAGGGAGAACTGTACCAAGTATCATTTTCCAATTAGACTTCACCATCAGGTGCATGTCTTACTACATTATATGGGCTTTATGCCTCCCCCAGCAACAGCATAACACTCTTTATCGGATGGTCAATAATTTCCTTTTAAAATCCAGACAACAACTCAGCATGCTATGGCATGATGTCCATAACAATAACATGTAGAATTTACATATTGGTATAATCCTTTAGCGTTTTCAAATTTTCTTCAAACTCTCAATCAACACATTAAATTCATCCGAAAAGAAATTTAACATCTTACAACAAACCAGGAAAATGAGAATTATGTGACAACATAGAATAACAAGCCAAGAACCAGTAGCTTTACCTACTATGCCTAGCATATAAGGAAAAGTACAAGGTCTTAGGATAACCAACTAGAGGAAAGGTCCGTGAACAACACATGAGAAAGAATAGTCAAGACATCAAACATAATGAACACATCAAGAAAATTAAAAAAGAAAAGAAAAGAAACTTTAACCAAAAATGCACTTACCCTGCCCCAGTTAATTCACACCGCAGAAGGCCTGGGCATAAAGCAGCATTCTGTCTACCCCAGTCAGCACTGGAAGACCCCTGTGAGTGCAGAGAATGTGAAAGGGGCTTGAAACACCATGGCTTCAATCCTAACCAAAGCCACACACCAGGAAAGGGCCTTTAGACTGTGAACTGTGTAAGAAAACTTACATGATGCACTTTGGCCTGTACCAGCACCAGGATGGATGTAGGAGGTCAGGGCAGGTGGAAAACACTCCAGCACCTAGTTCAGCACAAGAAAGTCCATTCCAGAGCAGAGAGCAGAAGAGCTTTGGTGAGTGTGTGAATGGAAGAATTCAAACCCTGTGCACTGCAATGCCTTCCTAGAGAGATTTCCCACAGATGATAGAAGGGGGTGCTTTTGGGAGCTGGGCTGCATCCTCTGATCCACCAAGAGTGTTTGGCGGAGTTACATCACTGGCAGCTTTAGTGACCAAAACCATTCCACATTTGCCACATGGAAGGTCCCAGAGTACATCAGCCACCTAATATGTTCCAAAAAGCTGCCCTTGTTTCCACCTCCCACCCACAAGGGAAGAGAGTCCTGAACGGTAGAAGTACTGATGCTTACATTTCTTCCCTCTGCCTGGTTCGGATGTGGACATGATCCGACTCAGGTCAAGAGAAACGAAACCATCCAAGGGAATTTTTCAGGGAATTCTTACCGTTTTAATGAAGACTGTTGTCACAATACATATATGATGCCGCTCACTCATGCTTGGGGAGACTGTTTCATGGGTGTGCAAATAAAGGCCTCGTTGTTGAAACAACATTTTAAAAAAAGTCTCATAACACGAAAAGCTCAGTGCTGTTAACTGCTGCAACTCTGCCCTCCAGGAAACATTTTCAATGAAAACTGTCATTCGAACTTCTAAGTTTTCCCATCTTCTAGGAAGCACAAGTGAGGAAAGATATTGCCAAAACTGACAAACTGCAATCAGGAATTCTCTGTGTTTTGTCGATCCTTTTGGTCAACTGATGAAGTCTTTGGACCATTTTTCAGATATCCAAAAGCATATTCATTTATCTTTGTGCTTATATACCAATGTATCATGTAACAAGCTCTGCGCGTGAGTCTAAACAAAACTATGATTTTAAAAGCGACCCATGATAAAATTTCCTAAGACAATTGTATTAGGAAATACAATATATTGTACATTTTAAAGGATATCTGTAATTTCTACTGGAGATGAGGATAATATGGCTGTGATTTGTACATGCAGATATAATTGAAGAAACTGCTAAATTTCAGTTACTGGCTAATTATGAAAAAGATGGAATTGACACCGATCATTTGAATTCTATCCAAGGACCTCTTGAGTCTGAAGGCTCTAGGAACATTTGGCATTCACCCAAAGCACTACTGGTGGCCTGGATTAAGACTCAGCTTCTTCAGCACAGATAACCACGGTCTCTTGCATCTCTCATGGTTTCCATCCACCCCTGGGACAAGATTCAGTGACTCTTAGGCTCTTAGGTGGACCTCTCATCTGACTGGTAACTGGACCAGTCTTGTGGCCACAGGGAATCACTTCCTAAGCTGACATTCATGCCTGCTGGAGAGGATGGGTAGACCATTCCTTAGAATGTAAGCATGTGACCTTGGCAAGCTAAAGAAGTAAGAATGAAATGGCCTCTTATCATCACTGGCATGTGGGAAAATTAAAATACCAAAATGAGAATCAACCAAATTAAAAACATATCACAGAGACAGTCTCATTCAATAGAGACCCTACTTGACAAACTGCCTCCCATTCTAATGGAACACTTTACTTCCTGTAATGCTCAATGACAAGGATAAATCAGAGGGATCATTCCATTGGATAAAGAGAGAAATAAACTTGGATATATTCAAAGTGTAAGTGGAAATGGTACGGATACCTCTGATGAATGGCAGCGATTTCCTTTCAATGGTTTCATTATGCAAATTATGTTATTTGTTTTCTAGCTTTATTCAAAACAAATGAGAATGCCAGTATAAAAGCAAATACTGTGCTTAACAAATGCCTTACCAATATGATTTAAAATGTTACAAAATTTACCATAGGCCAACCATTCTTATACTACTCATTGATCACTTAATTTCAATATTGATTTGACTCTAATATCCTCACTAAAATGTTTTTCTTAATAAATACTCTGTGCATAGAGAAGGTCCATGGAAAATTACATCTTATAACAAAAAGAAAAAATGAAAACAATTTTTCTCATCTTCTTGCCATTTAAGTAAGTTATTTTTTTATTTTTTATCAGTATGCTAATGTTTTTCATGCCTCCATTGTAAGAGTGAAAAACCACGTATTCCTGAGTTAAGGAGTGAATAAGCAAGAGAAATGCATTAAAATAAGCTGGTCTTAGGCAGATGTCCTTCTGCGCTAACCTGCGTCTTCCTAGTGGAAAGTTCTCATTTCCCAACTCTTCTTTCTTCTTAGATTGTTCTCCAGGTCCCCTCAATGACGTTTCCTTATTCTTCTACCTAAATTCCATCTTGGTGTCAGAAAGTTTCCCTCCCACATCACCCTTGCTTCTTCTCATGACTTATTTCTACAAATACAGAAATAGATCAAGTAAAATGTGATACATTTGAATAATGGACTACTATTCCACCAAAATGGAATGTGGAACCCTGTCATGGCAGCAACATGGATGAATCTAGAGATTATTGCAGTAGCTGAAATAAGGTAGGTCACATGTGGGATATATGAATATATATATATGAATCTCAGATAAGCAGACAATAGAAGAGCAATAACTAGAGCCTAGGAGAGAGGTTGATGAGCAGATAAAATGGTAGAGAGTCAGATGGAAGTGAGACCTGCAGTCTATGGCCCACTGGGGAAATTACAGTTTAAAATAATGTATTGAATATTTCAAAACACTTGAAGGGACTTTGAGTGCCACCATAGCAAAAACAAATCATAATTCCCAAAGTAATGAATATGTTCATTATTTCTGTTTTGATAATATCACAATGAGTATGTGTGTAAAAGTATCACAGTGTGCCCCATAAATATGTATGCTTATTAATCAAAACTAAAACCAAAAATATCATTTAAAATTTTAAATAATGAAAAAATTAATATTATAACAAAGTATCTTCATTTCCTTGAATCTTAGAATTATAAATAAACATCAAAAACATAAATGCATAGAAATATATTCATATGAAAGATGAAATACACTCATGATGTTCAACAAGTCTATTCATTAAATTTTTATAAACATTAGGAAAAGACTCTAATTTATCAAGGAAATAACTCCAATTCCAACTATTATCATGTCATTTTATTAGCAAAATCTTTGCTCCATGTGATATTCATGCCCTGACTCATCAATAACGTTCTTGGACCAATAATGACTAAGAAAACATTGTGTTCTTAGAGATCCGAGCAGTATTACATCCAGCAGAGGGACAAGAGTAGAACAGGAATAGATAGTTTTATCAGAGCTGAACACAGAAAGGCAGTTCTATCATCTCTGTGTGTGTGTTTGTAGCTCTCATGAGTGTGCACATTGTGTGAACACCCATGTATGTGCACATGGAGACTAGAGGCAAAAGTGTCTTCTCCTGTTCTCTATCTAATTTAGTGGGAGAGTCTCTCTCAGTGAACCTGGAGCTCACCTCACTGACTGGGTAGACCTCTTGGCTGGCAAACCCTCCCAAGGATTCTTCTACCTCCAGCTCCCAACAGCGAGCATTCACCACCATGCTCAGGTGTTTTTGTGGGTTCTGGGGATCTGAACTTGGACCCTCATAGTTGCACAGCAAGTACTTTACAAATAAAACATTTCCCCAGTTCTGCATCATATTAACTTCATTGGTTTGCCATTCTACTCAAATGATTTCTGTTTATTAAACACTTCTAGTGTGAAAGTTTTTAAAGACTATGAAATCATTGGCCACATGCATAGAGCAGAGAAAAGAAGTAAAGGTTGTTGGAATCATGGGTCCTAGTAAGATTTTTGAGCAAGAAAATAATTTGACCTTGGCTGTAGTTTAGTAAGATTATTAAAAAGGAATAACTGAAAGAAAATACATATGAGGGGGCTGGAGAGATGGCTCAGTGGTTAAAAGCATTGCCTGCTCTTCCAAAGGTTCTGAGTTCAATTCCCAGCAACCACATGGTGGCTCACAACCATCTGTAATGAGGTCTGATGCCCTTGTATACATAATAAATAATATATGTTTTCCACATATGAAAAGTGGAATACAATCTAAGAGAGTTGTGTCTTTTTATTTTAGTGCTGTGTTAGCAGTTTTCTAGTTCCTTCTGAACAAGGATCATGCCTTTTGTAGCACCTCTATTGACAGTTACATCGACTCTATGCCTATTTATTTATAACTATCCAAGAACCATTCAATGTGAAGTCTAGATCAAACTTGTATATGCCCCATTTTAAAATTCAATAATCTGAGGTCAGAATGTTTTGTTCAAGCTCACATAGCTAGCGGTATAGTTGAGGTGAAATTGCAAGTTCATTGACTTTATGTCAAATGGTCTGTCCCATATTCCTATGGTCTGTAGAGTCAAACATCATGTGAGTCTCAGCAAATCCTTCTAAGTTTCTAATCCTTGATTGACCTTGATGACATAAAAACAAGTGTGTTTTGATTTTTTTTAATGTTAGATCCAAGAACCATGTCTTAAAAATGCACTTAATCTGAAAATTCAAAAGAATTTCTAATAAGAAAATAAAACAACTCTTTAGAATGATGACATAAAAACCAATAAGACAAATAAATACAATTACTTCAAAGGAAGTCAAAACTTCACATGCTGTGAGTTACAAATGAAAATTACAGCACTGACTAAAAATCAATATAAGTATATAATTGAGTTACATGCCTGTGTCTTCGTCCCAAACCTTCAATGTCAATAACTCGTTTTTTACACTAGAAGGAAATAGGGTATTCTGTCTCAAGAGAGACAGGCCTAAAGAGGCTCTAGACTCAGAGTTTTCAGGTACAACTAAAGGCATGTGGAGTTTGCTTTCATTGTGGCAAGGTTAGCCACTGGACAAAGAAACTGCTCTTGCCTTTGACTGCTGACGATGTGCAGACTGGACTTTCAGGACACACAGTGAAGTGACTATTGAACTGTGCTAAAACAAGGTAGGATAGTCCTTCAAAATTCCTTCTTCCCAGAAGAGTCTGCCAGGTATTCTGTAGGACACACAGCAAAGTGAATGCTGAATTGTGCAATACAAGGCAGGACAGTCCTTGAAATTTCCTATTTCACTGAAAAGTCTGTCAGATATTCTATGCCTGTAGGCTGAAGATGGAGATGGATGCCCCAATGTTACACAAAAACTTTGGGTGGCTGTCCAGACAGTCAGATGCCTCTGTTATTTCTAGAGTCTTGGAAGTTCCTTGCAATGCACTTCCTGTTTACTTAGGTAACATTAATTCCTTCTGGGGTCTTCAATGGAGTTGAATACTAGATAGTTATAATTGTAGTTTTCTTTAACTATGAAAGAAAGTAAGTTAGGTATAAAGCTTTGGATTCACTAAGATAAGATAGGTAATGTAGTATTTCTCTGAAATTGCTAAACATGAATGAACCCAATATTGCAAATTAATTCTTACATGATAACTGTTCTGTTGTATATAGTTTTACTATGTTTAAGTTAAAACCTTTCATTTTTATTTAGACTTAAAAGGGGGAAATATAGAATATTATTTTAAGGTATCTTACTTTTGTTTATGCTGTGAAACATTTGTTTAATGATGAAAAGATGTGTCGATATTGTTTATGCTGTATTTGTTTAATTCTGTGAAACTGTGATTCTTTGCCTGTCTGAAACACCTGATGGTCTAATAAGAGCTGAACAACCAATAGCAAGGCAGGAGAAAGGATAGGTGGGGCTGGCATGCAAAGAGTATAAATAGAAGGAGAAAACTGGAAGAAGAGGAGGAAGGAGCAAGAGAACAAGCAAAGGAGGATGCTAGGAGCCAGCCACCCAGTCACCCAACCAGCCATGGAGTAAATTAAAGTAAGATACACAGAAGTAGAAAACGAAAAAGCCCAGAGGCAAAAGGTAGTCAGGATAATTTAAGAAAAGCTGGCTAGAAACAAGCCAAATTAAGGCCAGACATTCATAAGTAAGAATAAGACTCGTGAGTGTGGTTATTTGGGAGCTGAATAGTGGGCCTCTAAAAGAGTAATGAGTAAAAACCAAACAACAGGCATGAGTAGAGTCCTTGCCAGAAATAGGAGAACTAGATAAGAATCTGTAGAATGAACTGGCCCCACCTTGCTAGCATCCAGAAGCATATGTTTCAGATAGAGGAGAATGTGCCTTTCAGATAATCCAATGGGTGCAATAGAAAGGGCTGAGAGTAGTTAAATGCCTACTCAGTCCACCTTAAAATCCAAGTGTTCACAAAATAATCCATCTCCACCAATAGACATATGCATGCTTCAAATTATGTTGGTCATACCTCATCATAATGTTATAAACATAATGAGTAGCCAAACATCATCAAAAACTCTAATTGATGTCTAGCTTGGCTCTTGGTACTTACAATCTTCAGCTGCCTCCCCTCATTATAAGACAAGAACTTTAAGGGCAGAAATGCATGCCTATATCCACATCCCTTAAGTATTCAGCAAATATTTTTGAATAAGAGGAAAAGATTAAAAGCTCTCTCAATTGAGAACATAATAACAAATGTAAACATTTAAGACTGCTACTAGTAAAAGTTAAATGTAAAATATTGGATTTTAATATGACATTTTCATATCTATATAATATACTTTGAACATTATTAACCTACCCACCCCACCATAAGTATAAAAAATTTAATGCACAGATTGAAAGATAAAATTAAGGATGTTACTCAGAAGATGCAATAATGCATCATACTAATGAACCCAAGAAGTAAAAAAACAAAGAGGGAAATATATCCTTAGACCCAAATTTTGAAGTCAAGATACCTTTAGAGTATATATGCTATACAATGAAATGTCTCTCTATACTTAACTCATTCACAGTCTAAACATTCAAAGAAAATACAATAATATACATAATCCAGACTCTGTGTATATTCCATCTTTACATGGCTTATATTTCTTATTCTATTACTTTTCTACAAGTTTAACATTTATTTTATTATCTTTATTCTTTTAATCTATGACTGTCTGTACTCTTTTATATTACATTTACTGTTCTCTTTACTCTTTTTCTTCTCTCTCCCAAGCCTATGTACATTTTTTAAACACATTGTGTCTCATTTAGAGGTCTTTTATGTCTGAATCTGTCCTTATTGTGTATCTGTAATCCTTTTCTGACCAGAATGGCTTCTTAAAATGCTAAGTGCTTCTTAAAAACCTAAGTGGCAGCATTGCTAGGGCAAACAAAATTTTGCCTGCTTGCTCTGCCCAGTCCAACATGGCAGAAGCCTGTTCACTGCCTCTGAGACTGCCAGGTGGGAGTCGTCCTCACCATCTCAATTCTAATAACCAGTTGACCTATGCTGCCACCAAGTAACTTGCAGCACACTGTCCACAAACCCCATTTAAATGCTTGGCCTCCTGAAAGAGCCAGAGTTTTTGCTGGCATCATGGACCAGGAAGCCACCATTTCAAAACCACGAGACTTTTTTTCCTTCTACCACTGAATCTAGAAGACCTCTCTTAAAGGAGCTACAGCACACCGCCAGCAAGCAGAGGCCATCCGAAAAAAAAAAAAATAGCTAAAGTGGTTTTTAGTGTCTAGAATTCCTTCCCAAGCCCTCTCAGGTTTTATGTAGGTTTAGCTACTACACATTGGAGTGCCAATTTGTTGTAGGAGGCTGCTAATTTGTTCCTGGCTGTTCAACCCTGAAATAATCACACAGAAACCATATTATTTGCAATACTGTTTGGCCAATAGCTTAAGCTTAAGTGTATTTCCGGCTAACTCATATCTTAAACTAACCCATCTCCATTAGTCTGTGTATCACCACAAGGCTGTGGCTTACTGGCTAAAGTTCTGGCATCTGTCTCTAGAGAGGCTACACGGCTTCTCCCAGACTCCAGTATTCAGTTTAGTTTTCCACACCTAACTAAGTTCTGCCTTGCTATAGGTCCAAAGATGTTTCTTTATTAATCAATGGTAATCACAGAATATAGAGGGGAATCCCACATCACATGTACAAAATTGTCAAAGAATAAATAAAATGTATTCTTTAAAAAATCATTAATTTCCATAATGATGAGGCTTTGTGGAATTCAGTGATGCAGCTAGGGACTGGGAAAGGAATTTTAAAAGATGCAAGTCATATTGCAACATTGTAACATTTCAGAATATCAAGGAGAGATTCCAAAAGAGAGAGAAAAACATCATGCACAAAATTTAGGAGTCCTGGAGTTGTTAGGTTTCTCAGTGGCAATGCTAGAAATAGAAAACAATGGAAAAGAACTTTGGGATGTCAGACAGAAGAAATTTTTTATTTAAAAATTAATATGTAGCTCAACTACTAATTGAATATGACAATATAATATATAGTTTCAGACATTCGAGTCCTTCAAAATATTATTTCCCTTGACCCCTTTCTCAGGACATTATTGGAGAATGCACTCCACCAAATGAGGTGTAATCTAAGAAACTATGCTGGGAAAATACAGTAATCCTACCAGCAATCAAGGGGCAGGGTAGAGGGAGTCCCCAGGGCAGGAAAAGGAAATGTCCCACAAAGCAACAGTGGTGCAGGATCAGAGTGGAGCCAGTGAAAACTGAAGCAGAAAGTGAAGATTTCCAGGATGAACTATGAAAGAAAACAAAGAGAGAGAAGCATCCATACTGAGAGTTTTACGGTGTGTGTGCAAAGGATGTGGCTGTTTTAATAATCAACAAGGAGAAATCAGGAAGGCACAATAAAGTGAGAGTATTTTCTTCACTTCAGAAATAAAATGTGCTACACTGTGGGAGCAACTGTAATCATAGTCATAATAACAAAAATTTTAAACGTTAGTTTAAACGTAAGTTACGTTATGGATGCATTAAAAAACTAAGAATAGCCATGGGTTAGGGAACAGGAGAGTATAAGATAAAACCCTTGCACAGGAGCACAGCAATACCCTAAAGTCAACAAATCAGAGCAGAAACATGTTATTCACAAATGTAGAGCAAACATTAACGGGCTGTAAGAGCTAAAAGTAGTTGCCTCTACGAAGTGAAAAATCAGGTTTGGAGGGGTCAATTTTTGGAGTGATGTTTTTATTATAAGCTTGGCAGTACTACCTGACCTTATGAAGTCTGTATAATTACCATATACTACTGACGTTTTCCTAAACCAGTACAATTTCTCACTGTGGCCTAAATAGTTACCTTTATATATACTGTCTTAGCTTGGTTTCTGTTGCTGGGATAAACACAGTGACCAAAGGTAACTTGGAGAGGAAAGGGTTGATTTTTGTCTTATAACTTACCGTCCATCATGAAGGAAAATCAGGGAAGAAACCTAGAGGCAGGAACTGAAGCAGAGACCATGGAGGAATGCTGCTTATTTTTGTCTTCCTCGTGATAGCTAAAGCCTGTTTTCTATATAAGCTTGTCCAGTGGGCTGGGCCCTCCCATATCAATCATTAATCAAGAAGACACCCCATAGGCTTTCCCATAAGTCAATGGGCTGGAGGCATTTTCTCAATTGGGCTCCCTCTCCCTTGATGACTCCATCTTGTGGCAAGTTGACAAAAAAAAAATCCTAAGTAGTGCACCCACAAATAAGTATAGTTTTTACCTTTATCATAAAGGCTTCTTTTTGCAGCATATAAAGACTGTTTCAGAGACCCACAACAGGCCAAAATGAAAAGAAAAAAAGGACTGTGGGGTGGCCAGCCCCAACTGTTATACCTGCACTACAACTCCTACACCTAACATTTGGGGGACACTGGGGAAGAGGAGGCCCAAAAGTATAAAGAATAAGAGGCCCAGGACGTCTATTGCTGGATAGTGTCTCCTACGCATGATAGGTAAAAAGAACCCACAGATTCTTAACAATGTGGTTACTGGCACATTGAAAACACCACTTGGCATGCCAACCTGTGCAGGGGAAATTCTCCGTGTTCCAACACCTACATGAAGCACTACAGGCAGCGAATGGCTAACAAGAGTGGGAGAATGAGCTTCCCCCAGGGATGAGCTCACCATGGCTGGTCGAATCCCAAGCGTTTAGCTTGAATACATGTACATAAGAGCGATGCTAAATGGGCTCAATAAGGTGAATATGCATGTGTTGTATGTGTGTGTATTATGTGTAACAATAACAATTAAATAGGAGACTATGAATTATCAGAGTCATAGGAAACATTAGAGGGGAAGTAGAAGGGAGTGATATAGATATGGGAATCATGTATGACATATAATAATCATGAAATTTATTATGAAAGGTATTTCAAATAGTCATGCTATACTAGTACTAATATAAGCATCATTAGACCTGAAACTATAATCAACATGCACATTGGATTCTATAAGCCCAGTTTATTGTGGACAGTATTTCCATTAGTAAGGAGAAATGGTAGCCTGATAGAGGAAAACAGAACTCTGATCCTGAGGCTGCAAAACAGTGAAGATTTTGTGGGTACTTTTTCTGAATTGAGACATAATAGGATATGGCAACATCGATTAATCTGTGGAGAAACAAATAGATGGAAAGAAAACAAGAGAGCAGTTTTAAGTGACTATATACACATATGCTTGCAGATGGAATACAAACAAGACAGACCTAGCCAAGTGGAGAACATAGGTTTAGGATGTTTCAGTAGGAAGCTGATGGTTAGCTGGGTTAAAACTGGAATATCCAGGAGATCTCTTCTATTTCCCCTTGCCAGGGAAATTGGTGGGTCCCCCTTTGGGCCCTCCTTGTTATCTTGTCTCTCTGGGTTTATGAACTGTAGCATGGTTGTCCTTTGTTTTATGTCTAATATCCACTTAGGAGTGAGTGCATACCGTATTTGTCTCTCTGAGTCTGGGTTACCTCACTCAGGATGATGTTTTTTCTAGTTCCATCCATTTGCTTTCAAAGTTCCTGATGTCATTATTTTTAACAGCTGAGAAATACTCCGTTGTGTAAATGTACCACATTTTCTTTGTCCATTCTTCAGTTGAGGGGCATCTAGGTTGTTTCCAGGTTCTGGCTATTGCAAATAACACTGCTATGAACATAGTTGAACAAATGTCATGGTGGTATGATTGAGCATCCTTTGGGTATATGCCCAGAAGTGGCATAGCTGGGTCCTGAGGTAGGTCGATTCCCAATTTTCTGAGAAACTACCATATTGGTTTCCATATTGACTGTACAAGTTTGCCTTTCCACCAGCAGTGGAGGACTGCTCCACATCCTCTCCAGCATAAGCTGCCACTAGTGGTTTTGATCTTAGCCATTCTGACTTTCCTAAGGAGGAATCTCAGAGTCATTTTGATTTGCATTTCCCTGGCAGCATAGGATGTTAAATAACTCTTTAAGTGTATCTCAGCCATTTGAGATTTTTCTGTTGAGAATTTTCTGTTTAGATCTGTACCCCATATTTAAATTAGATTATTTGGTTTTTTGATGTCTGGTTTCTTGAATTCTTTATATATTTTGGAGACCAGCCTTCTTTCAGACGGGTTAGTGAAGATCTTTTCCCATTCTGTAGGCTGCCGTTTTATCTTATTGACAGTGTCCTTTGCCTTACAGAAGCTTTTCGGTTTCATGAGGTCACATTTATTAATGGTTGATCTCAGTATCTGTGCAACTGGGGTTATATTCATGATGTGGTCTCCTGTGCCAATGCATTCAAGGCTACTTCCCACTTTCTCTTCTATCATGTTCAGTGTAACTGGATTTATTTTGAGGTCTTTGATCTCCTTGGTAGACTGGAGCAGGTAGGGATGGTAACAGGAGGGATCTGGTTGGTGGTAGATAAAGAAGGAGAGTAATGAGAGAGATGTCTTGATGTGTCGTTCACAGTGGTTTCAAACCAATTTGTCTGATTTTCTCAGCTAGATTGAAAAGTCTTTGGGAGCAGGCCCTGCTTACTTTGAGATTCAGTGACCCAGTGATTTGTCTGGGGGAATTATTACATGTGGATAACCTGGAAAGAAAGACTCACCAGACTGTATCTTAGTTCCAGGCTGTCAGGATATAGCATGGATCCTTGAGACTTTTAAAAAAGTTCCTGGCATCATAAACAGGGCTCCAGAGTCAGGTAAACTTAAATTCAAATTCTAGGTCTATCATTCATGAAATGACACAGAGTAGCTACAGTGAGCACTCGGATGACAGCCCAGAATACAGATGTTATGAGCAGGAGAGGGGAGAGAGTGAATCAGTCTGGGAGGATCAGAGAAGGTTGTAGAGGGATTCTCTGAGCCAGACCTTGAAAAATGGCTCCAATTTTAACAAAAAGAGAAAGGGGGTACGAATCAAATCAGCTCCTCAGAAATGAGACTGCAATGTCGTTGATGAGAAGACAGAAAATGAGCTGGTTCCACCATCTGATCTGGACCAAGACAGCTTTTCCCAGCATGGAAACATCCAGAACTGAGGTGGGGACTGTATCCCTGAGCTCAGTTAAAGATGTGGAGCCTGGTGATGCTTCCGTTATCCCCGAAGCTAATGAACAGCTTTGCTTTTGTGAGACATCACTGCACCCAGCCATTAGCCAAAACTACTACAAGTGATTTCACAATGTGTATTCTCCCATTTTTCTTACATGACTCATAAAACCCACAGTTTGAAAGAACAGACGCAAAATCTGTGAAGTAGCAACACTGCAGGGAGCTAAACCCCTTATAACTGTATTGCTGCCAAATGTGTGTGGAAGGATGAATTACATATACTCGTGTTTATATGTTGTGAGACAGATGAGCTTATTAAATTTTCAGAGATGAAGCAAACTTAATTATTGAATTTTTTTTTACTCCTTTATTCACCAAACCTTCCAGTATGATAAATGAGCATAGGATCTCAGAAAAATGTCTTGTAAATGAAAATTTGTCTTTTTTGGAAGGAGACATCACGCTCCTGGCTATAATGAATTATAAGAGTAATAACTATTGTGTCTATTTTAAAAAATGATAAAATAATGAGATGGTGTCTTTGTTTCAGCTTTTGCCATTCCAATTTAGTAAAATGACACACAGGACGCTATGTGACTATGCTTGAGAGCGAAGGATTCAGGAGTGATACAGGAATGGCTGTGTTTTGTATTTACAGGATACTGTTGTTCCCAGGCGTTATCTCAATGGTGCCAACATCATCTTTCTTGGCATTCGTGGTTAAAGGGCATAAATGCAAGCAGTAATTCTACCCACAGTCCTGAGTGGACGTTTCAATGCTCATCTTGGGCTTAAGGAGAGGGTGTATTTTTTGAGTGTCTGGAAATCTCAGTGCAGGAGTCAATTCTTCACTCCTCATTTGCACATAATGTCACAGCCAGCTCAACTCAGCTTGCAGCCGACTGTCTATTGCTAACTGCCAAGCAGGGGATATTTATGTGTTTAAATATGGTGAGCAAATATTTGTGCCTAAAATGTAATGAGTTGGAATTTAATTAATTCAAAAAATAAATGACAAAACAAAAAAGGCCTGTGAAGTAGAAAGTAGTCTAAACTAGTCTAGCTAGAAGACACAATGCGATTACATTTTTGTTTGTTATGATCATTTCAGTGTCTTTCCACACACATTCTATTAATTTTAATATATAATGTCGGGTTGATTAGCCAAGCAGAAACATCCAATTGACTGGTTGTAGTCAGGGACTACTAGATAGCCAATTTCCAACTCAAGCCAAATGTATTTGTACCTGCTTTGTGAATGGCCCATTCATGTATCCATTTGCATATATTAACTTATAGATTGGCTTTAGTAACTTGGCCAAAAAGAAATACCTTTGGTATTTGTTTGCGATCTGACTAATTGAAGAATGTCTGAGGAATAGCAAAGACAAGAGAAAGAGTGATAGTAAGCTTCGCCTTCTCATTCCCATGTGATAGCTGTGGAGAGAAGGGAATGGAGATGGAAGGAAAGGAGCAGAGATTGTGTAAGACTGAGCATGCCTGATGGTGCATCTGAGCAGGAGTGGCAATGTCCTCATGGGATCAGGCATGGAAGGACTGCTTTTAGGAAGCCCACTTGATTACAGCAGAGGCACTGGCATTTTCATGCAGAGCAGCTGTGGCAAAAGCTGGGAGCAGATTAACTTAGGTAACTTTGCTCCTGCGCATGCAGAGAAAACCTAAACCTTCAGGATTCCGCAATCAGGATTTTAAGAAGTTGACGACGTGAGAGAGAAGGCACACAAAGGAGTATGTGCATCTGCTTCTGTTTGTCTCTTGCAGTAATGGCTGGTTCAGGGATATTATAGAAATATAAGATGCATTTATGAGTATAATATTAAAGCGTCAGCATGACATCAAGCAAACAACTTTAGCTCCAGTAAGTTATTTCTAGACTAATCTAAGCACAAACCCCTCTGCATGAGTATCAGTAACCATGAGTGACTTCTCTCTGTAGTTATTTTTGTAGGTTATTGTACTTTTTCTATAAATACAGAATTGTTTTTTCCATTATCACCTTGGGAAAAACATTCCATGAGGTTATAAAACATTTCTCTTTGAAAGATCAATCCATAATTTAATTCCACACTCCTCATTTGCACATAATGTCACAGCCAGCTCACTTCTGCAAGTAGAAAAGTATTTATAATTCATCCCAACTATGGTTGTTCACAATTTTAACAAACTTAAAATGGGTAGTTATGTGTCACTTGGACAAGGATAAAGTCTACAAAATGTATTCATAGGTGGTAGTTACATAGACTAAGACGACTTTATGACTAAGTGACATGCCTTTCTAGGGACAGTGTTACGTAGGTACTCTTTTTAACACAATAATGGCAGACAATGTTTAACTATATGTGACTTTAACTGAACAACTAACCCTGAATGTACAATTTCCATGTGTCTGCTCTATGATTCTAATTCACGTACTACAATTCACTAAGACTGTATTTAAGGAAAGACTGAATTCTATTAGATCAGATAAGGAACAGGGAAACTATTTGCCCTTAACCTCTCTATTCCTTCTTGGGCTGCAGATCCAAGCCATTGCCATCAAGCAATAAAAGGAAGTGAAAGTCATACAGATTTGAAACAGAACTAGAATTCTCTTTATCAATAGCCAATATGATCACGAAACATAGAAAATTAAAAAAATATTACTAAAAGTCTATTATGCAAATAACAGACTTCAGCAATGTGTCAGAATATTGACTAGTATATGAAATAACCAATTGCATTTCTAGATAGTATCAATAAATAATTTTAAATGAAATTTTAAATATACTATCTAATCTGATACTAAAAATTACACAAAATACTTCATATTTATTTACCTTATTTACTCTTTTGAAATTTTATACATATATAATGTTCTTTCATTAAATCACACCCATTGCCCTCTTTCATCAAATACTTAAGGGAAAAGCATTCTAAGTAAATGATATATATTATATGCCTGTATGGATATTAAATAATGAAACTCCTCCATATAATTATCAGATGCTAATACATTTTTAAATAAAATAGAATATATAATATCTAGCTATATATAATTTTACATTAAAAACTCCAAAATAGTCCTAGAAGAAATTATGAGAAGTATTGCGTATTAATAAAAAGGATTCAACATTACTAATCGTTAGTTCTCTTCATTTGAACTCCAGATAGCTTGAGGACCACTCTGTCTAACGTCCCCCCAGCTCGGGTTGAGGCTCCGCTGTCGAAACAGCTAAGATGGGTTGCTGTTGCTGTCTCCCTCCTCACTGACAAATCCTGCTTTTTGCTTGTCTGGCTTTTTGGTTTCGTTTTTTTTTTTTTTCTATTTCGTCACTCAAGTGTTCATCTCAAAGGACCCCTAGACCTCCTGCAGTTTATTTCTTCTGCTGAGTCAGCTTCCTGGGGATTCCCTACTTGTGGTAGAATCAAGATGTGGAAGTCAACAAGAACTACAAATTTACCATGAGTATAAACAATGGCTGCCTAATTATTAAAAGAGTCCAAAAACATACCTGGCCCCCAAAAGCAGCCAATTGTTTCACATGGGAAGATTCTGAAATGTTTGTTCACGTAATCATGAAGACTTTGAAATTTTCAAGATAAGATTTAGAACATATCACTAAAAATATTTTCTAATTCAAAAGCCTTAGCTCACATAGAAGCTTTGGATATGGGGCAAATTATTTGTTACGTGTTAGGGGGGTGAAAGAGGAGGACTAAGGAACAGTTAGTTCTCCTGTACTCCTGCCACAGAACAACACATACTGTGGTTTTGAGTTTGTAAGAGAGAGATGCTGTGAGGCTAATTTCAAGTAGTGTAGAGGATGCCTGAAATATTCCATAACTTTTGGCATAATAAAAATGAGAGATGACTCAACAGTTAAGAGCACTGGCTGCTCTCCCAGAGGATCAGGGTTCAACTCCTAGTATCCTTGTGGAGACTCACAACCATCTTCTAGCCTTTTCAGGCATATGCAGGCAAAACAGCCATATATGCTTTTAAAAATTAGAAAAAAAATGAATGCATACCGCTCTACTGAAACATTAAGTTTCTACAAGAAAATACCAGTTTTGCCAACCCCAAGCCCATTGCAAATGGCTCTAGAATTCACTTCCCCTATATTTACCAAAAATATCCACAACTCGTTCTCTTTAAAATGCTATGCCACCTCTTATCTCCATGTCAGCTGGTACATGAAACTATCAGCATACTTGCTGAAAAGTTTTCTAGAAAACCTTTCAAGAAAAGTGTTTTAGTTTCAACTAGAACTGGAGTGGGGTTCTCATTCTCATTATTTGTACTGTGCAAAAACATTAGTAGTGTAATGTGCTAGCATTATTTTTTTAAGAAAACAATTATTTATTTAAACAAAGAACATTAATTGGCTGTGATTACATATACATGTCTTCATCACCAACACATACATATACACACAAACCGTACATTTGATGGTACTAAGGAACTCAAGAAATTGGTCATCAAAAGAACAAATAATCCAATAAAAAAAATGGAGTACAGACCTAAACAGAGAACTCTCAACAGAGGAATCTAAAATGGCTGAAAGGCACTTAAGGACATGTTCAACATCTTTAGTCATCAGAGAAATGCAAATCAAAACAACTCTGAGATTCCATCTTACACCTGTAAGATTGGCCAACATCAAAAACACTGATGACAACTTATGCTGGAGAGGTTGTGGGGTAAAGGGAACACTCCTGCATTGCTGGTGGGAATGCAAACTGATACAGCCCCTTTGGATGTCAGTGTGGCGATTTCTCAGAAAATTAGGAAACAACCTTCCTCAAGACCCAGTAATACTGCTTTTGGGTATATACAAAAGGATGCCCAATCGTGCCATGAGAACATGTGCTCAACTATGTTCATAGCAGCAGTGTTTGTCATAGCCAGAACCTGGCTAGCATTATTAACATAGACAAGATTAATACTTTGAATACTAAATTATGGTTCATCAACAACTTCCACATGCATGATTATAAACACATAGGCAAGCAGATTATGGATGCTCCAAATGTAGTAGCAACTATGGTGTCCACTAAGAAAGGATAGAAAAAAAATCATCCTGTCGGAAACAAGTACTGAAAAGAGGAATTAGAAGCAACTCCATCCACATGGACTGTTCGACTCTGAAATGAATATTATCTAATGTTTTTTACTGAAATATTTTTAAAGCTGGAAGAGAGAAGAATCATGTAATAATGAAAGTCTGAGGTGGGCGTATGTGAAGGCGGACACCCACAGAATGAGCTATTAAGGCTTCTAGATTAAAGCCACACACCCACCAGTACTTCATAGACTGTTTAAATGCTGGAACAGCAGAGAACAAGCCCAGAATTCTTTCCCTGAATTTCTCTCACTAGACCATTGAGTATAACAAAGACTGCCTGATATTCCAGGGATGATCTTAGTACAGAATAAATAGAATATTTAAAGGATATAATATAAAAAGAACTAAACAGCCTATATTGCAGCTTGCTTTTTAGTCCCCCTTCTGAATCATAATATGGAGGCTTTGTATTTTAGCTTGACTGGCAAAGTGTCTTTGAGGTTGGTCATTTATGTTTCTTATTAATTTCAATGTTACCTGGGATTACTTTCAGAAGACAATAAAACAAACAAATTACCCTCCGTGCTTTGAGCCCACTGCTTGGATCTTTCTGCCTTCTCTGCATGAATGATTTTGCTGTTTTGCACCATCCTTTGGTAGAAGGACAATAAGACATCTCATTTGACAAAACATATGATAGCCATGTATGTTTGCTTCGATTCAACACTGGATGAGAACAAAAATGAAGATTTAGTCCTAGATTTATCTCACATTTTCTAGAACATGAGAACATGGAATATGAAAATATTATATGTTTTGAAATAACAAAATGTCATATCCCTAAGTAGCTTTTAGTTACTTACAACAATTCTGGCATCTCTCCTGATCCTTTGTGAGTTGTGATTAAAAAACAATAATCACAAAAGCATTTTTGACCTGGGGTGCTGGAATCTATCCCATGGTTCTGTAAGTGCTAGGTGTGTTCTCTAGCACTGAGCCATGTATCAAGGCCTACAAATGCTCTTAAGAAGTTAATAGTCGGTTCTGGGTAAAATGGCAAATAGAAGCTGCATTTGTGACCTGCTGAAGAGGAATCAGATTAAGGGAAATTAGACTAAGCTGCAAAAAAAGGAAGATAGGAAGTGCGTCAGAAGTTCGCAAAAGCACAGACAGGACACCCAACAGAACTGGGTCAAAGACACCACAAAGAAATTAAGGCAAGCTGAGCATGCTCCATCTGTGTGACTCTCTATGCAAAGACAAGGAGACAGCTCTTCCAAAAGGTTAACCAGGTAGGTCTGGTTAAAAGAAACTGGCAATCTAAACCTTGGGACAAAATCAAAGCCCTCTGAAGCCCCACGGTGGATATGATAAGACCGTAATCGCTGGTGATGGTTTGGCGGTTGAAGCCCATTTTGTCACTGTGACTTGGAAGGTGGGAGCTGGGTGCCATTTTTTAGTCTATTGCTTGAAATTGAGCTTCTGATACGTGTGTCTGGATGGGGGTGAAGTTAATCTACCACAACATCAGGGCATTAACCCCCTCAGAAGATGTGAGGTGGAGGAACCCACAGACTACACAGAGAAGAGTGTCCAGCAGAGGGCCCAGGTACCCATGGAAGGGAAGCCAGCTCTGGTAGACATCATACACATGCCCAAAACATATCAACTGGCTCCCTTGCCTGAAATAAACTGTCAGGCTCCAATTTTCTACAAACCATAAAGAAGCTCCCCCAATGCTTCATCTTTTTGTTTTGTACCCTTGGGCAAGCCCATTATTATTCTTTTAATGGTACTTTTACTTTACCATACCTTTTAAATAACATAATTATTTTTACTCCTCTGTAGGTCACCCATCCTGCTCTGTCCCTTTACTCTATTTTCAGTAGTATTTTGACTTTATTTTATTATTTTAAAACTTGTGTTTTAACAAAATTTCATTCAATTCTTACATTTGTCTGATACTGTTTTGAAATGTCTTATTAGGACATCCTTGTTTGGGTTTTCATTTTTTTTTATCCCTTCTAATCTTTTCTTTTCTGTCTTCCCCACCATGACATTCTTCTCTAGTCACTGTCTTTTTTTTTTCTTTTCATTTATTTAGACTTGTTTTTTCTCCAGTGAAACCCAGAGAATTATCAAAGAATACTTTGGAAGCTAATAGCCTGGAGAAACTTGAAAATATGGAGGAAATGGATGAATTTCTAGACATATTTAACCTACAGAAATTAAATTAGGAGCTGAGCAGATGGGTCAATAAGTGAAAAC
Source organism: Ondatra zibethicus (assembly GCA_004026605.1). Taxonomy (NCBI): domain Eukaryota; kingdom Metazoa; phylum Chordata; class Mammalia; order Rodentia; family Cricetidae; genus Ondatra; species Ondatra zibethicus. The sequence goes on from PVIU01011228.1 coordinate 63,945, forward strand.
ACTTGTCACCAAAGCTGACAACCTCAGAACTCACATGGTGAAAAGAGGGAACCAACTCCCTTTAACTTGTCCTCTGACCTCCACCTGCCCTGTGTGCACATGCCTACATATGGTGGGGGTTCAGGAAAGCAGAAATTTGAGCAAGAGAGAGGATGAAGGGGTTTTTTAAAACAGGGGAGTAAGAAAAGAGAATAGCATAATGTATGTTGTGAAGTGGAAGGAAAAGATGGAAGCTGGGAATGGTGGCACATGCCTTCAGTTCCAGCACCAGGAGGTAGACACGGGTGGCTCTATGAGTTGGAGGCCAGCCTGCTCTGCATGGTGAGTTCCAGACCAGGCAAAAATACCTAGGGAAGCCCTGTCTCAAAAACACATGAGCCAAAAAAGAAAGCAGAAGAGGAGACCATTTGGGAAGAAGAAGATGATCAGCAAGGGAGGAGCAGGTGAGATGGGACGGGAGGAGGGAGAAGCTATAGAAGGTGATGAGTAAGAATCAAATATAATGATGTGTTTTATGAAAATGCTATAATCAAACCCATTATTTTGAATTATATTTCAATATTTTTAATGTTACACACACACACAAGCTAAGTTCAAGTTGGTTTAGGCATGCAAAGTAGCCTTTAATAGTGGCACAAATTTTCACCTGCCAGTAAATTAAATAGATGAATCAGTCTCAACAGTAGTGAGCAATGTTAGAAGCGGGCATGCTATGGAAGGCAGGGAATAGAGTGGATTAGAAGTGGAGACCTCCAGTAGGTCTGAGCATGACGAACATGCCCCTGGCAGCTCTTGCCTTCCCTCCATTCCCTCTGCCATTCCTAAAGTCAGACACTTCCTCCTTCTGAGGCTGACCACCAAGGTCTAGCTATCAAAGTATTGAAGTCCAGCAATCAAAAGCCCCCTTTTGCTGCCCTAATTAACATACCCAACCAAAACAAACCAACTCATCCTGACACGGGCTTTACCATTTTCCCTTTATAAACCGCCATTTGCCTATGGACCACATCTGTTTCCTTGCGATCTAGAGGCATCCTTTGTCCCTTTGGGACAAACATCCCTTCCCCCTCTTCCTTGTGCCCTTTCTCTTCTTTGTCCTCCATCTCCTGTCTTTGTCTCTTCACAATCGCTCCTAGCAACACCGATCTATTCCTGAGAGAATGTTGAGCACCAAAGACACTCCACCTGGAGCCTTTCTTCTTGGCAGAACTGGCCTTTGGGCAAAGAAATGCCCATACCTCAACCACTGACAGAGATACAGAGTATCTGTAAATGGATAAAACAGAACTGTCATATCCTGGGGAGACAGGGAAAGATAGTTTTGAAAAGTTTCTTGCCTTTAAAAAGGGTTATGTCAGTTACTTTAGGCCTTAGCCAAAGTTGGTTGCTTCAACATTGCAAATGAGACTTTGGGTGATTGCCCAGGTAGTCAGTTGTCTGTCATTTGTTACACATTTTGGAAGTTTCTCGATTGCACTTCCTGTTTACTCAAGTAATATTGTTTCCCTTCTCAGATCTTCAATGGAGTTAAAGATTAGATAATTGTAGTTACCTTCCTCATTATTTTAGACAAGCTTATTTTCAATGCAATATTTAGACTCCTTAAGATAAAATGTTTGGTAAAACTTTTACTATGTGTTCCTTGCTTAATATTGTTTAGTGTTTGTAATTTTATATTTGGTATCTGTTCCTATTGTATATAGTTGTATTGGGTTTGGATCGATCTTGTTTAGACAAAAGGGGGAGATGATGGGGAAACTATTAACCAATCACATCTAGTTAAGGCATGGCTTCCTGGGGCAGAGGAGGAAAAAACTGGGAGAACTCAGGTGTGTGCCCTCTCTGCGCAGAGCCCGCCAAACAGATAGGAAGTCGGACCTCCCACTCTTGTAGCGTGAGTTTC
>PVIU01011229.1:0-65790 GCA_004026605.1 Ondatra zibethicus
AGATCACTGGAGACAGGGAAAGTTCTAGATCACTGGAGACAGGGAAAGTTCTAGATCACTGGAGACAGGGAAAGTTCTAGATCACTGGAGACAGGGAAAGTTCTAGATCACTGGAGACAGGGAAAGTTCTAGATCACTGGAGACAGGGAAAGTTCTAGATCACTGGAGACAGGGAAAGTTCTAGATCACTGGAGACAGGAAAGCAGCTCTCAGAGAAAGCTGTTTCTCCAGCTCCAGACAGAGGTGATGGGAACCTGTATTATTGTCCGTCCTCCCGAGCAAACAGTGGCCTGCTGCCTTTGCTCTGTTCCATTGTGGTTTTGAGTGGTATTGAAGATTGAACCCAGGGCCCCAAGTGCTAAGCATGAACTTTGTGCTGTACCCAGTTCTGCTGTCTGTTTTTTTTTTAAAAAAATGGCCTGTGAAATATGAATGGATTTTTATGTGTTTAAAGAATTAAGGGGCCAAAAGAATATCTTACGGCATGAAAATTGTATAAATCTCAAGTTTTTCTTGTCTGTAGCTAAAACTTGTAGGAACTGATCACATCCATTGTTGTTGTTGGGTTTTTTTTTTGTTCCTATTTGTGGTTGCTTCTTGATATAAAAATTCAATAGTTGTAACAATGAACTGTGTGGTCTATGAAGTATAAATGGTAGACTTTGTCCACTGGGCTATCTCGAATCTGATAGATTTGCTTCTGAGATAAGGTCTCATTGTGCCAGACAAACTGGCCTTGAAACTCTCTCAGAGACCTACCTGCCTCTGCCTTTGCTGGGATTAAAGGCATATACTATCACGCCTAGTGAATCTGATGGATTTTTAAAAATTGACAAGATTTGACAATTTGGATCTGTCATTAAGGAGGAAAAAGGAAAAAGGATTATGCTAAGATTTCCTATCTGAGAAGTATAATTTGTGAATAAGCAAAAAAAAAAAAAAAGCCCACAACAAACAACAGAAGCGTCTTGTATTGAAAGTGTGGGCTCACCCAGGAGCTGCATGTAATTAAAAAATAAATCTTAAAAAATAAGCAAGCAATAATCTCAACACTGAGAAGACAGGCAAGTAGATCTCTGGAACTCCCTGGCCAGCCTGTAGCCCCTTGGTGAGTGACAGGCCACTGAGAGCCGCATCTCAAGAAAACTGATGGCTCTTACGAAAAGCAACATCCAAGGTTGTCTTCTGGGCTTCCACAGGCAGAAGCACGTACACACATTCATGCAGAGAGAGACACACACACACACACGTCAACATTTAAAGACTAGATAAAGAAAAGAAGAATCTAAGTGGCCATCTGAGAGATAAGGCGCTCGCTATCTTAGGGGTCGCAGAGGTGGCTCAGTGTCTAAGAGCACTTCTGTATAAGCATGGACGAGCACAGCTTGGATCCTGATCATACCTGTAACCCCAGCTCCTGGTGGGAGCAGAGACAGGATCAACAAGGCTTGCTGGCTTCCACCTTGGCTGAGAAAAACACGAGCCCCAGGTTCAGGGAGAGACCCTGCCTCAAAGAATAGGCAGAGAGCCATAGAGGATAATGACCCTCTTCTGCTCCCCGCAATGCACTTGCCCCCACACAGACAAATTCTGTCTCTCACATATAAAATAAGTAAAGTCTCTTTTAAAAGACATCTTAGAAATGTCTAAGGTGAGTTAGGCATGGTGGAACACTTCTTTAATCCTAGCACTTGGAAGGTAGAAGCAAGCTGACTTTGAGGCCAGCCAAGGCTATATAGTTAGTTCCAGGCCTGTATAAGGGCTGTATAAGGGAGTCCCTCTCTCAAGAAAGAAAGAAAATTATGTGCGATGTATGTAACTAGGTGTGTGCATGCATGTCTGCAGGGTTCCCATGACAAATGCATCTGTACTAGGCTCAGCGAGAAGAGGAAATTGATCTGTAGAGTATCTAGTGCATTTTGTGGAACCCAAGGTCCAGGAAGTGCTGCTGGGCCACTTGAGGGGTTGGGGCCGGGCTGTGGAACAAGACTGCCTCAGAGCCCGTCCATACCTTCATTCTGCTCTTCTTCGCTCTTCTGTGCCTGGGCTTGCACACGTCTGTCTCATCCAGCTCTCTGTTATTTCCAGCCTCTGCCAGATGGCTGAGACTGCCTTCAGCCTCTAGCTCCACCACGTCAGGGCCAAGCAGCGGCACTACACTCACACTGGTGGTCAGAGGAGTGGTGTGAGCATGCCCCAAGGGCCACACTGTGGGTGTGCACGGCACAGTTGGATGAGACGGGACCTTTGAGAGAATATACCACAGACAAAGCCAGAATTGAAAGTAAGAGCCTGTGTTTTGGAGGAGCCATGAGTGCTGGTCCATTCAGTACAGCTCTGAAACTCACAGGCTAGCAAGACTAAGAAAAGATGGCTGACTGCTGACATCCTTGGATGTGGAAATGGTTGGGACCATATTGTATAGCAAGTTTATTGTTCTGTATTTAATATCATTAAGACTATGTTGTGTGTTGTGCTTACTGCTTTTGTCTACTATTATGTGTGATACTCAGTTTCATGTGTCATTTTTGCTATGCCACCGTATATGGATTTTTTTTTTTACCAGTGATCTGGATGTTTCTGTAAAGATATTTTTAGGTAAAATTAACATTTTTATTTGCACTAAATTTTCACTAAAGCAGGTTACTTTTTATTATTATTAGTTATATTTTCTGACAAGACTCACTTTGTAGCCCAGTCTAACCTCAGATTTACAGAGACTCACATGCCTCTGCTTTCTGAGAGCTAGGGTTAAGGTGGGCATCACCATGCCAAGTTTCAGATTACATTTTACAGTCAGGCTGGCAAAAGACTGACTTTAAATTCTTATTTTATTTATTGTAGGTTTTTTTTTTAATAGGGCTTCTTTATGTAAACAGTCTTGGATGGCCTGGCATTCACTTTGTAGACCAGTCTGCAGGCTGGCCTTGACCTTCACAACTCACAGAGATCCCCCTGCCTCTGCTTCTCAAATGCTGGGATTAAAGGCTTGTACCACCACTGCCTGAGTATTTATTGCTGTTGTTGTTGTTCTTGTTTTTTAAGACTGTGTTTCTCTCTGGGCGGTGGTGGCACACACCTTTAATCCCAGCACTTGGAAGGAGGTAGGGGGATCTCTGTGAGTTTGAGGCCAGCCTGGTCTACAAGAGCTAGTTCCAGGACAGGCTCCAAAGCTACACAGAGAAACCCTGTCTTGAATCCCCCCCCCACCCCACAAAAAGACTGTTTCTCTGTGTAGTCCTGGCTATTCTAGAACTCATTCTATAGATCAGGCTAGCTTCAAACACAGAAATCTGCCTGCCTCTGCCTCTTGAGTGCTGGGATTAAAGGTATGCACCACCATGCCTGACTTATTTATTATTGTTATGTTTTTTGAGGCAGGGTCTTTCTACATACTTTGACGGTCTTGATACTCACTATGTAGCCTTGAACTCACAGAGATCCAATTGCCTTTGCCTCCTAAATGCTGGGATTAAAGGCATGTGCAGTACACCTAGCTAAGATTTTTTAGCGTATATTTGTTTGTTTGTTGTGTGTGTTTGTGTGTGTGTTAGTGTGTTCATGTGTATCAGTGTCTGTGGGAGCCAGAACAACTTGGTGGGGGTCAGTTCTCTCCATCTGTGCGTTCCAGGTCTTGAACTCAGGAAGTCCGCCTTGCTCTATAAGAGAGAATTTTGCCACCAGATTCCTTCAGGTTTGAGCCACATCTCAGTTCCTCGGACCCCCAGCCCATGGGTTTGGAATGTGTGAGCCTCCACAGTAGCTTGAACTAGCTCCTCGGTATACCTTTCTTTCTAGATATAATGTACAGACATGCTCTGTAGGCTAGTTATTTCTCTGGAGAACCGTGCCTGAAGCATGTCATAAAACTTTAATTTTATATCATTTAATTCCTACACAGTGCTGTAGAATGAACCAGGTCTCACATTTGCTAGGCAAGTGCTCTACCACTGAGGTACCTATGACCTTTTGTTGTTGTTGGGTTTCCTTTTTATTTTAAGATTTTTTTTCTTGCTAACTTACTCAGTAGACCAGACTTGCTTTGACTGTACAAACCTCCTGCACTGACTTCCCAAGGGAAATTTTTTTATATTCCTGAAAGATGGTTTTTATACTGGAGGTTTATTACTGTGATAAATATTAGTTACCTCCATTTAGATAGGAGGAGCCTGAGATGGAAGGGTATTATGTGGCTACCCCAAGGTTCCACAGCTGAAGACACAGACACAGCCAGCTTAGCTTGCAGGACTGTAAAAAGCCCTTGTTTATCATCAGGTAGACAGATCCATCTTCTCCAGGCCAGTTCTCGCACCCGGGCAAGTAAGGACGTGTAAGATGGTCGCTGCACCCAGGAAGAGGCAAATTCAGAAGCCCTCCTCTGCCACATGGACTGGAGAACCCAGAAAGAAAAGAAAATGCAGTGTTTACATGGAAAGCAGAGACAGTCCTGGGCCGTGCAGTACGCAGCTGGTGTGCCTTCCAAGCTAGGGTTCTCTGGGATCCTCTTTGGCTTTGCTGAGGCTCCTTAGTCTCTTCCAATGCGGTTTAAGTTGGTTTTCCTCGTTCACATTTGAGACTTGAAATGCATGCATTTGGTAAATGGCAGGCAGTCGTCTGTGTCCGTGACCAGTGAGTGCTGGAGACGCTGTTCCACATACAGAGATAATGAGCCCTCTGTGTCCACCGGCTCTGCAGCACCGGGTGGTGTAAATCATCTCGTGACAGTTTGGCGATGTGAATCCTTACCCGCATTTCTGTCCGTAGCGTAGACTCCTAGAGTTGCCCAGTAGTTGCATATGAACATGCATATTGTATATGGTCTCACATCCTGACATGCTTTCCACAGACTACAGCTTTCGTTTCATTAGCAGGATACAAGAACAAGAGAAATGTGTCCTTATCGAGGCACCATTGCCCTGTTGTGTGATAGGCTGTGTATTTACTAAAATTCAAAACTGATTTTTTTTCTTGCTGTCTGTTTTTGCCCCATACTGCAATTATTCTGGACAAATTAAATTGTACTTAAAGGGTCGGAGTGTAATTCATCAATAGAGAGCTCCCTGGCACTCAGCCATTGCTTCAATCCCTGGTGTCTCAAAAAAAATTATTTTTAGAGACAGGTTTTGAAATGGCTTTAATTGCTTGCAAGGTATTTTATTGGCTCTTTTCGCTCCCTCCCACGGAAGGCGCCACAGTGTTGCAGACAGATCTGATCATGTGTGATAAGCAGTCAGGAAAGTGTGCCAGGCTGAATAAAACCATTTTGTAGAAAAACTGAAGGAAATGTTGACTTGAGGTTCCTTGTTATCAAGGCCATGCAATGAAAAGGTTAGCAGTGCTATGAGATGAAAAGTACCTAAACCATGCTAGCGGCTGACGCCCCAATCCCAGTACTCATTATCAGTCCGCACACAGTGAGTCTGAGACCAGCCTGGTCTAAATGTGACCCTGTCTCAAGAAAACAAAACCAACTAGCCAGAAAGTGCATCTGGGAGAACGAGGTGTGGTGGCACATGCCCTGGCATGGGCAAGGCCCTGGGCTCCATCCCTAGCACCATAAGAAAAATCATTTCAGGTATCATAGAATTTGTTGGGCATCCATTTGTGTGCACTTGGAAGTGATGTAAAGTGCTTACTGATGTACTTTTGTCGTCTCCCCACCGCCACCCTGTTTAAAGACAGGAATCTCACTGTGTAGCCCAGGCTGACTTCAGACTTCAGCAATCCTCCTGCCTCAGCCTTTTGAGCACTCAACCTGTTTGCATTCTACTTGTTTGTCTTCAGTTTCATTTAGGAACTTAAAATCATCAGGCACACCCCACCCAAATATGCACTGCCCAGGTGAACTGAGCCCCCCATCATCCTGTTTTCCTTCCCTCGGGAACACAGCCAGCTCTTCCCACAGATGTCACCAATTCCAAGAGCATCCTGCTTGTAATATTGTCCTGGCTGACCTACAACTCACTATGTAGAGCAGGTTGGCCTCAAACTCATAGTGATCCTTCTGCCTCTGCCTCCCTGCTGCTAAAATTACAGGCATGTTTCACCATGCTTGATTCCCACCAAAATTTGTCTCAATGGGATTGCTATTTGAAATTTAATGGAGAGCACAGAAGTAGAAAATTAATTACAAAGTGTTCCCCTCCGGTGGGAGGGAAAACATCACACTGAGGATTGTAAATGGCAGCCACTCCTGGGTGGGAGAGACTGAGAGTGCCCGTCTTCCTCCCGGGGAAGTCAGAGTGCTTAGTAGACCGGATTCGGGCAGTGTTCAGAGCTCCTGAACCTTGGCTAAGGTGTCTCCCACTGTTCTCCTGGAGCATGGGCAGCTACCAGATCTGGACAGTCAACCAGAACTGCTTTTTCACTTCCCACAAAGAGGGATGGAACAGCAGGAGCCATCATTGACTAAGTCATCCTTGCAAAAGCATTTCATTAATGTCTGCTGTGTGCCAGGCCTAGTTAGGCACTGGGAAGATAGAGGGGAGTAGAAAGCCTACAGTTCTTGATAGGGTGTTATAGCAAGGTGATGTTTTTATTTGTTTGTTTGTATCTGTCTAACTTAGTTTCATTCTCTCTCTCCTTTAGTACCCTCTTATGTATGGGCTGATTCTCATTCCCTGCTGGAGTTCTCTGGTTTGCCTCAGTAGAATCTACATGGGAATGCATTCCATCTTGGTAAGAAAAGAGGGTGTCGTCCTTAAATAGTTCTTTGTTTCTGGCACTGGTAGAAACTTTGCAAACTTAAGTCACGTGGTTATATGATCTGTTGTCGTACAAAGGAACACAAAAGCAAAAGTAGCTTGGCAAGCCGATTTCTTTTTGTAGAAAGAGTGCCACAGAACCCAAACCATCTGCTGAGTTCACTTGGTTTTTATTCTGACACAGGTGGTGACTGTGGTTTCTCCACTGGCTGGGCACAATCTGTCTTTCTGGATGGCCTAGTCTTCAAATTGACTCAAAGAAAAAGAAGGAAATGGGGTCAGCCCCTCCAGGCCATCAAGTTCCAGGAATGGGGAGGGGGGAGGACTTTGTGTAAACAAGAATCTTACTGGGTGTGGGAGATTAAAAGATTTACAGGAAATTTTTACAAGGAGAGGGAGATTAATGGAACATTGGTTCTTGATGACCAAGCTACTTTTGATAGATAGGCAGGGAAAAACATTTCTCACAAAGCCCGAAAGAGAAAATACAGTTTGTAAGTATTCCTCATTTTGCAAGGCTCTCGCCATAATGACCTGTGACATGTTAATATATTGACCTTGTGGTTCTCTTTGCCCTCCAATGCTGAGAGTGCTTCAGAAGCTCCAGGAATGCCTTCCTTGGTCAGATGCTTCTCCTCTCTCTTGCCTGGTTCGCTGTCACAGGTTTTTTTTACTCTGTGGCTGGTTCTCATTGCCTTCTTACCTTCCCCTTCTCCTTCTCAAAGTGCCCAGGTGCCTCTTCTCACTGGAATTGCCTTCTGCCTTCCTGCACCCAGCCCACAGTGGCCTGTCCGTTCTCCACCCTCAGCGTCTCATAAGACAGTCTAGGACTCATTGCATATTAGCTTGTAAACAGAGGACCAAAAAGGATGGCAAAACTGAAGTAATTTATGGAATCCTAAATTTTCTGATGGGTTACACTGATTTTTGTTGTTGTTGTTGTTGTTATTTTTATAATGTTTTGTTTTAGGGCTCTACTTGGTGTCATGAACCTTGGAGAGCTGGGCCTAAAAATGAGGCAGACTACCTGGGGTGGGGTACGGTGGTGTACGCCTTTAATTCCAGCAAAGGCAGGGGGACCTCTGAGTTCCAGGCCAGCCTGATCTACAAAGTGAATTCCAGAACAGCCAGGGCTGTTACACAGAGAAAGGCTATCTGAAAAAAACAAAAACAAAGCGAAAAAGAGACAGAGTAAAGTCTCATGTGTCCCAACTTTATTCAGAGAGAGCATCAGAAGGGTTAGGAAAGGTCACTTGAGTAACGCTTGCGTAAATTCAAGCCTTAAGTAATCACAAGGACAAGCGGCGTGAAAACACGGTTCTCCGTGGAGGCATATGAATACCAACAGATGAGGTAAACTCCCTCCCTCCTGTCTGCTACACCTGGGAGGAGCACGTACACACATTCCAAGGAAAATTCTGTGTTTTGAAGAAACTGAGGTCACAAGACTCCTCACAAGCGCTCCGAACTCTCACATGACTCCATTGTTGGACTGCGTCTGACAACGTTCTACCTGTAGAACATCTCACTAGCTTATTTCATGGCTGTAGAATTGTTATTCTCACCACTCTACCAATTTTATAATCCGACCACACTTTTTTGCTTGTTTTGGTTTTTGTTTTTTAAGACAGGGTTTCTTAGCTGGGAGGCAGAGGATCTCCGTGAGTTCGAGGCCAGCCTGGTCTACTAGAGTTAGTGCCAGGACAGGCTCCAAAGCTACACAGAGAAACCCTGTCTCGGAAAAAAAAAAAAAAAGGACAGGATTTCTTTGTGTATATTTCTTAGAGAAAATGTACTTTCATCTTTAAATTCATTATCATTCCAAGAGAAATAGTCTTATTATTGAATATATGATCTCAAAACTACTGTTCTTTACAAAATGAAAATATACCCATTGTGTAATACATCTTTAATCCTAGAACTCAAGAGGTAGAGATAGGAAGATCTCTGAGTTTGAGGCCATCCTGGGTCTCCATTGTGAATTTTTTTTTTTTTTTTTTTTTTTTTTTTGGTTTTTCGAGACAGGGTTTCTCTGTGGCTTTGAAGCCTGTCCTGGAACTAGCTCTGTATCAGGCTGGTCTCGAACTCACAGAGATCAGCCTGTCTCTGCCTCCCGAGTGCTGGGATTAAAGGTGTGCGCCACCACCACCCGGCCTCCAATGTGAATTAAAGGTCAACCAGGGCTATATGAGAAGACCGTATCTCAAAAAAAAAAAAAGAAAGAAAAAAGTTTAGTGATTGATCCAATATTTCTGCTGAATTCAGTTTACTCTTTGTATACTAGATCACATCTATTCTTGAATCATCTGGAGCTAAAACAATGTGACCATTAGTTCTTTTAATATTTATTTTATTTTTTAATTATGTGGGAAGGGTATATGTGTGCACATGACTGCAAGAGCCTACAGAGACCAGATACATTAGATCCCTGGAGCTGGGGTTGCAGGCAGTTATGAGCCATCCAAGGGCTAGGAACTGAACATGGGCCCTCTGCGAGAACAGTACATTCTCTTGACCACTGAGCCATCTCTACTTTTCAATTTGTGAATTGGCAGGCCTAATCCTTTGTATATTTGATTTTACTTTATTTTGTTTTTATTTCACTAACAAGGATTAAACCTAAGGACTTCACATGTAACCAGGCTAGTAGCTATGGGCCAAGACTTTTTGAGACAGCCGGCAGACAGGTTGCCCAGGCTGACCTTGAACTCCTTCTGTGCTGTACTTGGTCAGTTCTGCCTTAGCTTCCTTAGTCCACCCAAGTAGTTGGAATTGTTTTCCTGTACTGCTATGCCAGGCAACCCTAATTGTTTAATTGTTCAATGACCAGTTTGTCCCCAAAGAATATATTTGTCTTATTAAAAATAGCTTCAGGGATGCCAGGAAGTAGTGATGCACACCTTTAATCCCAGTACTTGGGAGACTGAGGCAGGTGGATCTCAGTGTGTTTGAGGCCAGCCTGGTCTATAGAGTGAGTTCCAGGACAGCCAGGACTGTTGTACAGAGAAACCTTGTCTTAAAAAACCTAAAAAAAAAAAAAAAGAAAGAAAGAAAGAAAGAAAGAAAGAAAGAAAGAAAGAAAGAAAGAGAAAGAAAGAAAATAACTAGAGGGTGAGGCTGGGTAGATGACTCCGTGGGAACAGGCATTTGCAGAGGACGGTTATTCAATCCCATCACCCACATATCCACCCACAACTGCCTGTTACTCCAATTCCACATAATCCGTTGCCCTCTAATGATCTCCAAGGGCTCCTACATGCATGTGGCACATGGACTCATACAAACACACACATACATATAAATAGGAATAGCTTTAGGGGCCAGCAAAATGGCCCAGTGGGTAAAGGTGCTGCAGGCAGAGGGCACCGTGGCTGGCATTTTTCCTTCTCGAGGATGCATCAGGCACAACTTTCAAGCATTGCAAATAATAATTTCATGCAGTACTACAGCTGCCATTACCAGGCCATGATACTTTGCTTATTTTTGTTCCAGCAGTTGATTTTTTAAAAGATTTACTTATTATGTATACTGTGTTCTGTCTGCATGCATGCCTGCAGGCCAAAAGGGGACACCAGATCTCACTACAGATGGTTGTGAGCCACCATGTGGTTGCTGGGAATTGAACTCAGGACCTCTGTAAGAGCAGTCAATGCTCTTAACTGATGAGCCATCTCTCCAGCCCGATATTTTGTTTTTGAGACAAGGTTCTATGTAGCTTAAGTTGAGTGCTGGAATTATAGACATGTCTCTTGTGCCTGGCCCAGTTTTGTAACATTGTGAATCTGATAATATTCCTTCAATTTGTACTTTCCATATCTTTCAATGTTTAAAATAATTCCATGTAGTTTTAATTATTTTGTATAACAGTTGGTGTCTTCACTGTTGATTATGAAACTAGTATGGACTATAGGTAGAGTGTCTCCCACAGACTGCTCCCAGATACTCAGACAACACTAAGCTGCTGTCTTCATTAGCATTAAGGGCACTCATAATATGCTCTAATAATTTATAAGAAATAGTTCATCTGGCATACTTTGTTATTGATATGAGTCAAAGAGCAAATACTTTTTTTTTTCTTTTTTGGTGTTTCAAAATAGGGTCTCTCAGTAGCTCTGGAGCCAGTCCTGGAACTCGCTCTGTAGACCAGGCTGACCTCAAACTCATGAGATCCGCCTGCCTCTGCCTCCAGAGTGCTGGGATTAAATACATGCGCCACCACTGCTTGGCTGCAAATACTTTGCTTAAAAGTATTTTGTACTTTTAAAAGTATATGTACTTTTCTGTTTTTCCTAGTTCTCAAAAAAGTACAGATTAGTATATCTATTTTTTTCAGTCATTACCAGACATAGCTTTCAAATTTCAATTTCCTAAAACATGTTTTTTGTAAAGGCTTATTTGTGTGGGGATGATGCTGGGAACTGAACCTGGGTCTTCTGGAAGAGCTGTAAATGCTCTTGATCACTGAGCCATTTTTCCAGCCGTTTGTTTGTTTGTTTGTTTGTTTTGATGTAGAGTCTTGCTGTGGTGTTCTGGGTGGCCTAGAATTCTCTATGTAACCGAAACTAGTCTCCAACTCTGTATTAAAAAAATAAAAAACACACACATACAAAACCATTAGAAGACAGAAGACTTTGATTCTAGGCTTAGCATCACTTATAGCTATCTAAAACTGTAATATTTATGTTTTCTTACTAATATTGCTATTTCAGTCTTTCTCCCAAAACATAAACTTCATGACAGCACACATCATTTCTTTAAGTAATATAGTCTTTCTTCTGCATTAAAATCACAGTAGCAAACATATTGTTCAGAGCCTGACTGTGAATGTACATACATTGTACATGTAGTTAATGGAAGAGTAGAACTAGAAAAACCATCTTTTATTAATAAGTCTTTTCATTGATCAGGCTGTGCTGGGTGCACGCCTTTAATCCCAGCACCTGGGAGGCAGGCAGCAGATCTCAGAGTTTGAGGCCAGCCTGGGCTACACAGAGAAACCCTGTCTTAAAAAAAACAAACAAACAAATATAATCCTTTTTATCATTAAAACAATTTTAGTGCAATATTTTAAACTTTATTTATTATCTATCTATCTATTCTTATATATTTAGACAGTGTAACCTTTGAACTTCTGATCTCCTGCATCTACTTTCCTACTGCTAGGGTTATGGGTATGCACTACTCAAGTTAAACACCAAAATAGCATTATACTAATGTACTGTTATCTTTTTTTAGGATGTTATTGCTGGATTCCTGTATACCCTTTTAATCTTAGTTATCTTCTACCCACTTGTGGACCTGATTGACAACTTCAACCAAACTTACAAATATGCTCCGTTCATCATCATCGGGCTTCACTTGGCTTTGGGCATCTTCTCTTTCACTCTGGACACCTGGAGCACATCCCGAGGAGACACAGCAGAGATTTTGGGAAGTGGTGCTGGAATTGCATGTGGCTCTCATGCTACTTATAACCTGGGTCTATTATTAGACCCTCCTCTACACACATTACCTTTAGCCAGCCCCCCACTTACTGTAACTCTGTTTGGAAAAGCCATATTACGGGTCGTCATAGGAATGATAATTGTGCTGATCGTAAGAGTTATAATGAAGAAGATCACCATTCCTTTAGCCTGTAAACTCTCCAGTATTCCGTGTGATGACATCCGCCAGGCGAGGCAGCACATGGAAGTGGAACTGCCGTATCGGTATATTACCTATGGGATGGTTGGGTTCTCCATCACATTCTTGGTTCCCTACATATTTTCCTTTATTGGTATCTCTTGATGGAGAAATATTGTTTATTATAAGAAAGGAGGCTACCAGTTATATTTAAAACTATTCTCCAGGTAAAACTCGGATCAGAGGTTTTTGCAAGAATTTAACTTAAATAAGTAAATTCTGCAGAAAGTGCATTTTATCATTGCACTCCAGATGTTTTAGGTGGACTGAGCTCTTTCAGTACTGAGAAGTGATGTGCCCATTTAGAATGTTCACAAAATGTTTCGAGAGTTCTGTGCTGTTACAAATTGTAGTTATATATAATATATATCAAGGTATGCAGTGTGCAAGTGTGTATCTAGTATATATTATATATATATAATTATTTACCTAAGAACTGTGGGGTGTATTGAAAACTCAATAACAATATGCAGTTGTTCCCGCACTTTTGGAATTAATGCAGGCATGTTGTTATTAACAAATAGGTTTGACGTTTTTTCCTATGGGAGCCATTTCCTAGTTGAATTGATTTACAGAATCCATACGCTACCACATACTGATTCACTGCCTCTTTACACTGCCATCCCCTTTCCTGTTATCCATGACCTTGAACATGGGAGGCATTTTTAATGGACCAAGTTTTTGGGAAATTTTGTTTTGTGGATTTCTCTCTCTCTCTCTCTCTTTCTTCTTCTTCTTCTTCTTCTTCTTCTTCTTCTTCTTCTTCTTCTTCTTCCTCTTCCTCTTCCTCTTCCTCTTCCTCTTCCTCTTCCTCTTCTTCTTCTTCTTCTTCTTCTTCTTCTTCTTCTTCTTCTTCTTCTTTGTTTTGTTTTTCGAGACAAGGTTTCTCTGTAGCTTTGGAGCCTGTCATGGAACTCACTCTGTAGACCAGGCTGGCCTTGAAAATTTTTCTTTCTTTCTTTCTTTCTTTCTTTCTTTCTTTCTTTCTTTCTTTCTTTCTTTCTTTCTAAGTTCTGTACACTGTGTTGAATGTACTTTTTTTCCTTCTACTGTTTTGGTCATCAGTTTAATGATTCAGGTACTGAATTTGATTGCTTGTTAACTGTGCCTTTCTTTTGCTGAGTTAAGAGACACCATGCATACTGTGATGTAAAAGTGAGACTCAATTCTATCTTAAGCTACTTAATCAGGCAAATGTATATCAAAACTAACAGAGATAGGAGCAAATGACCCGTAACTCTTTAGTCTTTTTTAAGGAAGAAATGTGGAATAGCTAAATTTTCTCACTAATTTATTGGAAAGCTAAATGGATAAGTATATCCATTTTTGTAGGTATTTTTCTGTGTGTTGCAAGTTATAGGAACAATATATATCTTATGTACATTGTCTTGATTGTTTATAGAACAGGTAAATATTTCCAGAATGAGTGGGAGTATAACTGAAATTTATAGATGAGACAATGTATACCCTTTCTATATTAAAAAAAGCCATTTTTCTAAATTATTTGGGAAAGATTGCATTTCCCACTGGTAACTTTAAATACCTACTCTTTAGCAGCCTAAGGTAGATTATAGAATTCAAACGTGAAGTCCCAGTAGTTTAGACTCTTCCCAACATATTATTTTTACAGTGGGAAATTTTAGTGTAGTAGTAAACTATTTTTTTCTGTCTGCCTTTATATTTTGAAGTGTGATTGTAATTAGGTTAACATTGCATTTATTTATAGTGAGCGTTTCATAAAGAAGAGAGTTAATTTCCCATAGAAATGAGCATCAGGTATGGAGCTAATGACTTTAGTGCACTATCTCTGATTATTCAGAAGGAAAATGTTTCTATTTTGGACAACATAAGCATTTGAGCTCATATTTTTATAATCCTGATGAAAATTTAGGGGCCTGGTAATTTTTGCCCAAATGGAATCTGATCAACTTAAGCTAGTAACTGTGGACCCTTCGGCTAGCAGGAGAAGAAAGTGGATGCTTAGGAAGCGATCGGTACGCTGGGAGCTGGAAGCTGCCAGAAGGGCAACTTTCTCAGAAGATGTGCTTAGCGCACTGAATCATAAGGAAGACCCCATGCTTTGGGTCTGTTAACCTATTAATTTTTTTGTGTGTAGCTTAAAAAGAATTTAAAAATATTCTATTTCTTTGTGTTTTATTTTTTGTTTGATGACAGTTCTATGCTAAATGTATTTTAAAATAAAAGCCAAATTCAAGATCAAAAGGACCTCTATTTTGTTTGCCTCTTATGTACCTGTCTGTTTTTTGGGGGGCAGAGGACAGTGTGGTTTGAGACAGGGTTTCTCCGTGTAGCCTTGGCTGTCCTGGAACTCACTCTGTAGAGCAGGTTGGCCTCGAACTCAGAGATCTGTCTGCCTCTGCCTCCCGAGTGCTGGAATTAAAGGTGTGCGCCACCACTGCCTGGGGTGACAAGTGTCTGTATTACATGGTAAGATTTTAAATAATATTTCCAGGTTTTCATCCTAGCAGTTTTTCCTCTAAAGGATTCTTTTTCAAACATAAATGAATTCTGTTGTTTTTAGACATAAATGACAGTGAAGACATTTTTAAGAGTCAAACTTTCCCTTAAATTTATGATCCATTATGTTTTTGAGGCAGTTTTATGTATCCAGGTTAACCTTGAACTGCTGCTTCTGTCTCTACTTCCTAAGCCACCAGAACCACAGGCTGTGCCACCATACTTGACTTTGCTCTGCGTTATTAAGCTTGTCAAAACTCTACAGATCTTATGAGGAAACATGTCTTCCTTGTGAAAAATACACAGAGGAAAACTTCGAAGAGCAATAAAAAGATTTTCAAAGGTGCTTAAGGAAGTAAACCTTAATTTCATAGCTTCAGGTGAGCTAGTTCATCCTCGTTGGCCTGCCCCTGCCTTCTCCAGATGCAGACTTCTGCTTCCAGCAGCACCATGGGTCCTTTGACTGCCAGCCGTCTGACTGCCCTACGCAGAGCGCATGGTTCTATGGCTTACAGTTCCCAGCAGCCTGAAGGACCACAGCTGTGTGCTTCGCCATTTCAGCCTTGGTGCATTTTACACAGATGTTTAGAAATCCTATCCCTGGTTACAAGGGACAGACATGACAGAGAATTTGTTTCCTAAGGCGCCTCTTCAGTTTTCTTAAAGAAAATGATTTTAGCTAGGCGGTAGTAGCACACACTTTTAATCCCAGCACAGACACTAAGATCATCAATTCATTACCTTTCCTCTAATGTCATCTCCCTGAAAAATAAAAAGGTTCTTGTTCATCATCTATTCTGCCATCTCTGGGATACAGCAGACAGTCAATGGATATAATCTGGACTGATTCATGTAGACCCTACATGAGTCTCAGTAAGTGCGTGCATATGTGTGCATGTGTGTGTGTGTGTGTGTGGTAGTGAGGGACATTTTAGCATTCAGATTCTAAAAGATTTGATAAAAGTTTAAAATTGCTTTTTAGCATTTTATTTCTTCTTTGTTGGTTTTGTTTTTTGAGACAGGGTTTCTCTGTCTAGCCCTGGCTGTCCTGGAACTTAGAGACTGTCCTGCCCCTGCCTCTAGAGTGCTGGGATTAAAGGAATAATGCACCACGAGGCCTGGCTGAAAATAGAGTGTTTACATGTAACATATTTTCCTAAAAGTTATTTTCACTTTTTTTTTTTTGTTTGTTTTTGTTTTTCAAGACAGGGTTTCTCTGTGGCTTTGGAGCCTGTCCTGGAACTAGCTCTGTAGACCAGGCTGGTCTCCAAGCCTCTGCCTCCCGAGAGCTGGGATTAAAGGCATGCACCACCACCGCCCGGCTGTTTTCACTTTCTTGAGATGATGTGCAATTACAGAGTGATGAGGAGCTTTAGGGATATGTGAGATCTCAGAGCAGCTTATGAAACCTTTAGAGTAGTACAGGTAACCACATGCAGTATCCTAGAGACATGATCTCCCTGTTACCCAGGCTAGCCGGGAACTCACTTTTAGCCTAAGCTGATCTTGAACTCAATTCTGTCTCTGTCTTCAAAGTGCTGGGACTACAGGCAAGGCATTCACCATCACCCTGGGCCTGGCTTAGAACATTGGTTTAAGAAAGTGACTCAGCCAAGCCATTTTAGCTCTGGGATGAAATTACACTAATTTGAGGGCAATGAAAACTATTGTTTGATAAATGTAAATGGAAGTTTCTCTGTCCCACCCTGTCCTGCAGCCGCTTCTAAATAATCACTCAGATGCTTAATATTAATTAGTGTTTGACCTATAGTTCAGGCTTATTACTAACTAGCTCTTACATTTAAATTATCCCATTTCTATTAATTTATATATTGCCACGTGGTTCTTGTTTCTTGGGCATCTGGCTTGTGTCTCTCTTGACTCTACCCTTCTCCTTGTATTCATATCAATCAATGAGAGCAACATATATTCACAGTGTACAGAAATGTCTTCCCATAGCAGATAAACATTTAAATATTTATTTTTCTGCTTTTTAAATCTGTACTAAACCAGGTGGTGGTAATGCATGCCTTTAATCCCAGCACTCAGAGGCAGAAAGATCTCTGTGAGTTAAAGGCCAGCCCGGTCTACAAGAGCTAGTTTCAAGACAGGCTCCAAAGCTACAGAGAAACCCTGTCTCAAAAAAGAAAAATCTACATTTCAAGTATTATTTACTAATTTTTTATATTGGTTTTGGATTTGGGTGACATACCATGGCTGCTGTTACTGCAGTTACTTAGAAAAGGAGCCCCAGGGAGTGATGGGAAACTGATAGCCACCACCTTCCAAACTCCTAGAAGTTAGATAGCAACTCAGTGCCACACCCATGAACCCACCCAGAGAGGGTGACCAGCTACAAAGGTCTTGTGTTCTGCAAAGGAGTCTCGCTCTGGGATTTACTCCCATGCCCCGGGAAGGACGTTCAAATTTATTTCTTACTTCCAAGACCACGGGACTTCTCCACGCATTGAAATAAAGAAAAGTCACACATCTGGCTGATGCTCATCCTGGAGACCCGAAGATTCTGGTTGGAAAGCATGTTTGCTGACTGAAGCACAAACACCATGAATATTTCTTGTATGTATGAAATGACCCACGACACACAAGGAGCTTTTTTCATTCACACTCTCTCTCTGTTTTGTTTTGGTTTCTCTGTAGAACAGTGCTGGCTGGCCTTGAACTCACTGAGATCTGCCTGTTTCTGCCTTCCAAAGGTTGAATTAAAGGCATGAGCCACCAGTGCCCTGCCATCATTTCTCTTTAAAAAAAAAAAAAAAAAAAAAAAAAAAAACATTGACTTGCACTTTATTTATTTATTGGAGTGGGGCGGTGGGCCTGTGGGGTCAAAGGGCAACTTGAAATCAGTCCTCTCCAAAGAGACTGTTGAACTATGGTTGTCCTGCCTGTCAGCAAGCACCTTTGCCCATGGAACCATCTCAGTGGTCCTGTTGCTTTAACATTCCTATGAAGACTCTTAGCTTCATTAGGTTTCCTGTTAGTTAGAAAAGACTTGATGGTCACATTGTCATGTGTTGATCTTCTAAATAACCCACAAAAATTAACCCTTGAGGACCTGCAAATAGTGACATTGCACAGAGTGCCACACAGACATCTGGAACGCCAGTTCCAGGGGATCTGATGCCAAATTTATGCCTCTCTAGGCACTAGGGACTCATATGGTGCACATACATAGATATGTAAGCATCACGTACATGTATAAAAGGTAAAATATAAAACCCTCAGAAAAGAACTGCTGGGCATGGTGCTGCATGCCTTTAATCCCAGCATCCAGAGGCAGAGACAGGGGTATCTGAGTTCCAGGCCAGTCAACAGGGCTACAAAGTTTTTTTGAAACTTTGTCTCAAAAAAAAAAAAAAGAATGTAATTAAATTGTATATGGAAAGCTGGGGAAGCTCATATTGCTCTTCTGGGACCTAGGTTTAGTTCCTGGCACACACATGGCAGTTGGCACTCCTAACTCTAGTTTCAGGATATCCAATACCTTCTGACTGCCTCAGGACCAGGTACTCATGTGGTAAAGATACACATGTGTAGGCAAAACACTCAAAAAATAAGATACATCTAAACTATAAAAAGATCCATGATCGCCAAGTGGTGGTGGTACAGGCCTTTAATCCCAGCACTCAGGAGACAGAGGCAGGGGGATCTCTGTGAGCTTGAACTGGTCTGTAGGTGTAACACAGAGAAACCCTGACTCAAAAAAACCACAAAAAAAGAAGAAAGAAGGAAAGAAAGAAAGACAGATTTCCTTTAATATCCAAATAGTCGGGCTGGAGAGATGGCTCAGAGGTTAAGAGCACTGGCTCCTCTTCCAGAGGTCCTGAGTTCAATTCCCAGCAACCACATGGTGGCTCACAACCATCTGTAGTGAGATCTGGTACCTTCTGAGATCTCTCTCTGAAGTGAGATCTGGTGCCTTCTTCTTGCCTGCCCCTTAAAAAGCCTGGTCTACAAGAGCTAGTTCCAGGACAGGCTCCAAAACTACATAGAAACACTGTCTTGAAAACAAAAAACAAAAAAAAAAAAAAAACAAAAAAAACCAAAAACAAAAACCCAAAAAAATCCACCCCAAATCAAAACCCAACAACAAAACAGCCCCTGGATAACATGTCTCAAGTGAGCAAAATCAAAGGGCTTTTGTGTTGGATTTTGTTTGGGGTGTGTGTGTGTGTGTGTGTGTGTGTGTGTGTGTGTGTGTGTGTTGTTGTTTTGTTTTTTGAGACAGGTTTTCTCTGTGTAACAGTCCTGGCTATCCTGGAACTTGCTTTGTAGACCAGGCTGGCCTCAAACTCACTGAGATTCATCAGCCACTGTCTCCCAAGTGCTGGGATTAAAGGCATGTGCCACTACCTCCTGGCTTTTGTGTTGTTCTTAACTAAGTTGTTCTAATTACCAATAAAGACTCAGGAGTCAGATGTTGGGGTGAAAGCCTGTTAGTTCACAGAAGCCAAGAAGCAACCTTCCTTTTTGGCCAGAGACACAACACACTAAGAGAGCATCTCTCCACACTGTCCCAAACCAAAAGACTGCGAATCTCGAAGTCCCTTCCTACTCCTTCCTGTGTGTCTCTCTGTCCATATTTCTGGCTCTTCTATACTCTCTATGGCTAATTCCTGTCAACTAGTTGTTGACTCTGACCCCTGATCCAAGGCTGATTTTATTAACACAGTCTCCAGTTTTATGGTGCAATCAAATATCTCACAACACTTTTGTTTCCACATCTTTTTATTTAATGCTATTTGGCAAGACATTTGGAAATGTCTTGTCTTATAAAGAATTAATGTGGGAGATGGAGAGATGGCTCAGAGGTTGAGAGTCCTGACTGCTATTCCAGAAGCCTCAGGTTCAATTTCCAGCACCCACATGGAGTCTCCTAACCATCTGTTGCTCCCATTGCAGGAGACCTGGTGCTGTCTTCTGGCCTTTGTGGGCACTGCATGCACGTGGTGTACAGATATCCATGCAGCCAAAATAAATACACACATAAATGCAAAAAGGGAGGAGGGCGCTGGAGAGGTGGCTCAGTGGTAAAGAGTACATCCAGCTCTTCCAGAGGACTCAGGTTCAATTCCCAGCACCCACATGGCAGCTCACAACTGTCTGTAACTCCAGTTCCAGGGGATGCAGTACCCTCACGCAGATATATATGCAGGTGAAACACCAATGCACATGAAATAAAAATAATTTTAAAAATTATGTGCATTGATATTAATAAACATCTCAAAACTATATAAAAGGGTAAAATTCTAATTAATTCTAATGATATTTTCATCTTGTATCTGCCAGAGAGCTGTTATACACTATTGATGATACCATTAGATATAAAGATGGAGGCGTAGTATATGAATCTAATGGTTCAATATACACAAAGGTCTGGATATCCTTTCCTTTTTTCCTCTAGGCTGGCTTTGAACTAATGTGCAGCTATGACTTTAAGGATGATCTTAAACTTCAGGCCTTCCAGTGTCTGCCTCGAGCGCTAGGATTTCTCTAGCTACAGAACTGTAGGATTACAAACATGATCCCTACCAGCCGAGCTGCATCAACCCCGAAACCCTAAATCTAACATTTCTTTCTTCTGACCAATGCTGATTTTATTTTAATAGCTTTGTAATATACATAAATGTAAGATTAGAGACTGAAAAACTAATGTAACAAACTATACAATATATTAGGTAACTACCTTATTATCATTTTAATAATAAAACAATTATTTTATAATAAAGTATAATAAAAATAATAGCTAATAAAATATGTAATAAAAAATAGCCCATCTCTCTTTTAGGTTTCCTTTTTCTTCTGTGTGTGTTTGTGTGCACACGTGCTCTTGCACCCATGTGTGTACATGTGGAGGCCAGAGCAGGATGTTGTGGGTCTTCCTCTATTGCTCTCTTCCTTGTTGCCTTGAGACAGTCTCCCACTGAACCGGAAGCTCATGGTTTAGGTTAGGCCAGCTGACCAATGAGCTTTCAGCATCCATTTGTCTGCCTACAATTTTGCAGTTACAGGCTCTGGCAGCCGTGTTTAGCCTTTTATGTAGGTGCTGGGAATTCACATTCAGGTCTTCATGCTTGCAAAGTAGTTTTATACATAGTTCTATTTTATACAGATGAGCGTTTGAGTGTTTTGTCTGCATGTATGTATGTGCACTGCTTGTGTGTGCCTAGTGTCTGCAGAGGCCAGAAGAGGTGTCAAATGCCTGGAAACGGGAGTTTATAGATGGTTGGGAGCCACCATGCAGGTGCTGGGAACTGACCCCAGGTCTTCTGAAAGAGCACTCAATGCTCCTAACCACTATGTCACCCCTACAGCCTGCCATCCTCTCATTTTCTATCACCTTTTACTACTGGGGGATGGGGGTGTCAAACTTCTTTGAATTACCTACTTGAAGAAAAAAGCTCTTATCATGATCTATATATGTAATGATCTGTTCTGTATCTTTAAGTGACAAGCCATGCCCACTTCCCCCCTCCCCCGCTGAGGCAGCCAGATCTTCCTTCCTGCTTGCAACCTGAGTCTTTTCCTTTTCTGTCTTCCTCTCAAAGAGGCAGCTTCTGCCTCTCCCCACTTCTCCCCTTTCCCCCTTCTGTCTCTCCCTCCTTTTTCTCTCTCTCTCTGCCTCTCTGCTCTTCTCCCCTTCTCTTTTCCTCCTCCATAACCCACTAAATAAATATCCAACCTCACTTTGCATGGCGTGCCTATCCATGTCTCTCACCCGCCGCTGCTGCGTGTCACCCTGCCCAGAACCAGCCGCCTTCAGAGACCTGCGGCACGGTCTTGTGGCATGCCCTCGTAGCATGCCCATTTGTCTGCCTGCACTTTAGGGACCTGCAGCGTGGTCTCATGGTCTGTTTGGTTTTGGGACTGTCTGCTCTCAACCGCTGTGTTGGACAGACTGAGAGTCCAAGCTTAAGCTTGAATAAATATTCCTTGCTTTTACATATGAGTACAGACTCTGTGGTGGTTTGGGGGGGACTCCGCGATCTGGGTATAACACCTCCGTGTGTCCTACATAGTGCTTTAAGATTGAAGAGTGCCCAGCCTGGAAGGGGTAGGGTCTTTATCATAATAGAGGTTGGGGGTAAGAAGATTTTTCAGGGTTCAAGACCCTGATTGGCTGACATTTGTCTAAAGGTGTCTTGGTTAAAGGAAAATAGATGTGTACTGGGCTCAAGGATATTTGGTAATCTTATCTAACAGATGGGTTGTTTAAAATGTTAGGTACTTCCTCTTAGATGCTGGCCCTCCTTGGGTATTATCAGTTTATGGCTTTTCCTGGAATCTAGTGCTGCCTGCCAATAAACCAAGAAACTCAGGCCTACTTTTAAGCTGGTTTTTATTAAAGCCTGTCATGGCAGCAGTGTAGCCAAGCTATTCTGGGCCCCACATTCAAGTTTCCTTTACTCATCTCATCAACTACCAAAAATGTACCTTTGATGAGTTAAATTTCTTCTATTTATTTATTTATTTATTTTGTTTTGTTTTTTGAGACAGGGTTTCTCTGTGGTTTTGGAGCCTGTCCTGGAACTAGCTCTTGTAGACCAGGCTGGTCTCGAACTCACAGAGTTCCGCCTGCCTCTGCCTCCCAAGTGCTGGGATTAAAGGTGTGCGCCACCACCGCCCAGTTGAGTTAAATTTCTTCCAAATCAAACTGAATGAACATGGGGCTAGAGAGATGGCTCAATGGCTTAGAGCACTTCCTGCTTGTTGTAGAGAGCTTGCTTCTTTGTTTCCGGCTGCTCAGCCCCGAAATAACCACATAGAAACTGTATTAATTGCAATACTG
The DNA here is from genome assembly GCA_004026605.1 of Ondatra zibethicus. Lineage (NCBI taxonomy): Eukaryota > Metazoa > Chordata > Mammalia > Rodentia > Cricetidae > Ondatra > Ondatra zibethicus. Next base: position 22,672 of record PVIU01011229.1, read on the forward strand.
TTTGGCCAATAGCTTAAGCATATTGCTAGCTAGCTCTTACATCTAGAATTAACCTATTTTATATTTTACCATGAGGTTCATGGCCTACTGGCAAGGTTCCAGCTGGCGACTTGTGTCCTCCTCTGGCAGCTCCATGGCGTCTCTTTTACTCCACCTTCTTTCTCCCAGCATTCAGTTTAGTTTTCCCCACCTACCTCTATTCTGCTCTGTGCAGGCCCAAGACAGTTTTTTTTTATTAACCAATGGTATTCACAGCATACAAAGAGGAATCCCACATCACCTGCTCTCCAGGAGGACCCTGGTTTGGGTCCCAGTATCCACATGGTAGCTCACAATTCCACTTTCAGGATATCTGATGCCTTCTCCTGTCTCCTTGGGTACCAGGCACACATGTGGTCCACACCCATACACACAAAATACTCAAACACAGAAAATAAAAATAAATGTGAGAGGCAAAGTCACATTTTAAGTTTTAATTACTGTGCTTTAGAGATCCATGAAACAAAAATGCCTCTGATCTGCAAGCCCCTTACCCAAGGACAAATAGTTCCTGAAATGCTGGAGGTTGCTGTTTATAGGAGATAACAAGCCACGTGTTTTCACTCCCCTACACAAGCTTGTCTGACCCATCTGCACCAGATGTGCCTGATCACATGTGGATGAGAGATTCACAGGCAGGAAACATGTCAGGATGTAAACTTGGACCTGATGGGAAATACTTAACTGTATTCAGGGCCATTTCCAGGAACCTGGGTATGGACCTGGCCAGAGCCTACCCACCTGGTCAGTATTTAATTAAAGTTTGCTTTAAATTTGTCTTTAAATTGTGGTAGTTGTCTTATTCTCCACATGTGGGGTTGGCATAAATAAATCTAACTGGGCATGGTAGCTGTGGTGTTTTGAAAGGGTCCCAAAGGGAGTGGCACTGTTAGGAGGTGTGGCCTTTTTCAAGTAGGTGTGGTCTTGTTGGAGGAAGTGTGGAGTTGGGCTTTGAAGTCTCATATGCTCAAGATACTGCCCAGTGTCTCAGACCATTTCCTGTTGCCTGCAAGATGTAGGACTCTCAGCTCCTTCTTTAGCACTATGTCTGCCCGCATGCCACCATGTCCCACCATAATGATAATGGACTGAACCTCTCAACTCTAAGCCACCCAATTAACTTTTCCTTTATAAGGGTTGTCGTGATCATCAGACAGTGGTGGCACACACCTTTAGTCCCAGCACTGCACTCAGTCGGCAGAGGCAGGAAGATCTCTGTGAGTTCAAGGCCAGCCTAGTCTACAGAGTGAGTTCCAGGACAGTTAGGGCTGTTACAAGAGAAACTCTATCTCAGGAAAACAACAACAATAAAAAAGAGTTACCGTGGTCATTGTGTCTTCACAGCAATAGAAACCCTCACTAAGACAGAAGTACATGCCTTTAATCCCAGAATTTGGGAGGCAGAGGCAGGTAGATCTCTATGAATTTGAAGCCAGCCTGGTCTGTTCTACATAGTGAATTCCAAGACAGCCAAAGCTACATAATAGAGAGACCCTGTCAAAAAACAAACAAATGAAAAACAAATAATAAATAAAATAAAATAAAATACTTAAAAATTTCATAAGGTAGAAAAAATGAACCTGGGTTCTAGTAAGACGGCTCAGAGGGTAAATACACTTACTGTGCAAGTCTAGCAACCTGAGTTTGATTTCTGAAACTCACATAGGGTGGAAGGAAAGAACTGACTCTGAAAAGTCGTCCTCTGACTTCCACATATGAGCCTCATGTGCTTCCCCCCCTTGTGTGAGTACCCCCAAATAATATGCAATGAAGTTTTTTTAATTGTTGGACTTTAGAAAAGATTCTGGGCCTAAAAGGTCATTTCTATTGTAGAATAAAAGCATACTAATTAGTTAACTAAAATTATAAAATTACACTTCTGTCACACTATTGTGTCTAAGACTCTGACAAAAATCTCATCTGTTTGAGGGCTTGCAGAGGTGAGGGCTATTGGTCCAGGTCTGAACTGAGTCAATAAGAGGAGGGTGACTTGTTAATTATTAGCTCCAGGTCAAATGCTAACAGTCTCAAGTATTCTTTCCAGCTTGGAAATTAACCTTCACTGTCAGACTTCAGCTTTTCCTGCCCAGAGAGCACAGACAATGCTGCGGTGGCCCCTTCCCATTGTCAGTACTGTCTAGTGTGTGCTGGAAATGCCCGTGGGACATTAACCAGCATCTCTCCCTTCTCCCACAATCTCATTAAATAAATATTTCTCAAACAGGTATTCAATAGAAACTCTTTTTGATAGATGCTGGTATGTCTTAAAAAGATTCCATTCAAACTGGGCAATGTTGGCACACTTCTTTGATCCCAACACTAGGGAGGCAGAGGCAGGCAGATCTTTATGAGTTCAAAGCCAGCCTGTTCTACAGAGGGAGTTCCAGGACACTCAGGACTACACAGAGAAACCCTGTCTTAAAACAAAACAAAACAAAATTACATTCTATCTCTAGATTAAGAATCTCAGGCTTGTGAAGACTGTTCTTGACATAATAAAAGCTACATTTACATTTTACAAAGTTAGTGATGTGTGCAAGAGGAGAAGAGCCATAGTTACTTTTCTCAGAGAACAAACTTCTGAGCTGGGTGGTGGTGATGCACGCCTGTAACCCAAGCACTCAGGAGGCAGAGGCAGGCGGATCTCTGTGAGTTCGAGGCTAGCCTGGTCTACAAGAGCTAGTTCCAGGACAGGCTCCAAAGCTACAAAGATCATGGCATGGTCTTGCAATCCCAGCACTTGAGAAGCTTGAGGCAGGAGGCTTGCCGTAAGTCTGAGGACTTTTGAGCTGTAGCGTGAGTTCCAGGCCACCCTGAGCTCTGTCTCTGAAAACAACAGCAGCGGGATAGAGAGAAAACCTGTTTCCTCATTCACACTCAACATCAGTTGGCTAGCATTAAACTTTCTCATTTTTTTTAATCTGAATAAAAATGCCTCAGGCTAAAAATTGTTATTGCCAAAATTTTTATCTTTTATTTGTTTTGTATGTCTATATTTACACTAGTTCTTTTAAAATTTACTTTAAAAATGTTGGTGTAAGTGCATGCACAGGGGCATGTGCATGTGTGTGCATGCATAGGTGCATATGTGTACACGTGGAGACCAGAGGTCAAATGCTGGTCTTTCTTATCACTCCACTTTAGTTTTTGAGACAGTATCTCTCACTGAACCTGGCACTCACCAACTGGCTCGGCTGCCTGGCTATTGCTCTTCGGGGACTCATCTGCCTGTCTGAGGACACTAGGAATAGAGATGGGCACTACCATGCCCAGTTTTTATGTGGGTGCTGTGGACCCTAACACAGGTTCTCGACTCTTGCAGGGCAGGCATTGTACTGACTAAGCTCTCTCCAGCCCCATTAATTTTTTTCCTTCTCTAATTTCTTTGTTTTACTATCCCTTTGTATATGTTATGTATTATATAATATTATTCCAAAGGGATGTTTTCTTTGTTTTGCTATTAAGACAGGGTCTTATGTATCTCAGATCAGTCTAAAAATCAAAGAGGGATGACCTTGGACTCCTGACTCTCCATCCTGCCTCTGCCTTCAAAGTGCTGGGTTTACAACTGTGTGCCTTCATGACCTGTTAGTGCAGCGTTGGGAACTGAACCCAGGCTCTACCGACTGAGCAACAGCTCCCGTCTTTTTTTTTTTAGACCAAATCCCAAATCTCACTATGTAGCCTTGGCTGTTTTGGAATTCATTATATAAATCAGGCTGGCTCAAGAAATCTGACTTCCTGTCTCTGCCTTCTGAATGCCAGGAGTAAAGGCTTCTGTCAACACACCCAGCTTCTTTTCTTTTCTTTCTTTCTTCCTGTTGTTTTTGTTTTTGTTTCTATGAAGGCTAATCTTGAACTTTCTCCAGTGTTGGAATTACAGGTGAGTGATATTTCACCAGGCCAAAGGACTATATTATATGTAGCCAATCACAACAAAAAGGGGACAAATATAAACAAATTTCCACAGAATTAATTTCTAAGTGTTTCTAAGAAAATGGGGGGGATACCCTACTTGGTTTTCCAACCTGCTGTGTATGTCCACATCACTATAAATGTTCATTCTATAATTTGTATGTGTCTATGTATACCATAGAGTATCTCTGGAAAGAGAGCCAAGAAATTGAGCATTAGGAGTGCCTCTGAGAACAGTGGAGGATTAAGTGAGAGGGAACTAATTTTTTGTTGTTGTTTGTTGTTTTTCAAGACAGGGTTTCTCTGTGTAGCCCTGGCTGTCCTGGAATTCACTCTGTAGACCAGGCTGGCCTGGAACTTGGAGATCCACCTGCCTCTACCTCCCAAGTGCTGGGATTAAAGGTGTGCACCACCACTACCTGGCCTTTTTTTTTTTTTTTGAGACGCAAAAGCAGCTCAGGCTGGCCTCAAACCCCCTAAGTTAGGCCGGGCGGTGGCAGCACTCATCTTTAATCGAGAGGCAGAGGCAGGCGGATCTCTGTGAGTTCGAGCCCAGCCTGGTCTACAAGAGCTAGTTCCAGGACAGGCTCCCAAGCCACAGAGAAACCCTGTCTCGAAAAACCAAAAAAATCCAAAAAAAAAAAAAAAACCCAAAAACAAACAAACAAAAAAAACAAAAGACAAAAAAAACCCTAAGTCCTAGAGGATGACCTTGAGTTTTGGATTTTCTGGCCTCCACCTCTCAAGTGCTGGGATCACAGACACTTACCTCCATGCCTGGTGTTTGTGTTGCTGGGAATTTAACCCAGGCTTTGAGCATATTAGGCAAACAGTCTACCAACATAAAGTTTTGTACTGCTTTAACACCTGTTGCTGCCTACCACAAATGTGAATCGACTCTCCAGGCTGAACAACTCTTTACAAGAAGCAAACAATTCAAACTCAGCCTTTACTTTAAAAATGATTGTTCGGTTGGAAGCTCCAGCTCTCTTCTGCTTGATCCAGAAAGTCCCATTCCTCCCCCTCCTCTCTCCTTCTCTCTCTCTCCAAACAGTGCCCTCTCAGAGAATCTCTGAACAAAGGGAAGGTACCAAAAAGCCCAGTTCCACATTCTTGGCAGCTATGGCAGCTTCTCACCTGAAGTTGCCAGAATCCTAATTCCTTGCCTAAAGCCGTCAGCTTTTGGCCATCCTTAGGCACAAACCTCCCGGCTTTATTTTAGGTGTGTGACTTCTCCTGCCCCGATCTCTGGGATTGGAGAACTCACCCAGGAGTTGTTTTGCTCAAATATACCTGTTCTTTTACTTGTTCAGTTTGGCTTGATCTGGCTTACTGCATCAGCAGAGAAACCTATTATTGGGGTACAGAAAACTATTAATATTTTTTAGAATTTTTTTTCTTTTTGGTTTTTCGAGACAGGGTTTCTCTGTGGCTTTGGAGCCTGAACTCACAGAGATCCACCTGCCTCTGCCTCCCAAGTGCTGGGATTAAAGGCGTGCGCCACCACCGCCCAGCTTAGAATTATTTATTTTATATTTCTTCTTAGTCTTTTGGCTAAAATCATGTGTAGAATTATTTCTTTTATGTGTGTGTTTTGCCTGCATGTATGTTATGTGCACCACTGACTGCCTGGAGCGTGAGCAAGTCAGAAGGGGGCATCAGATCCCTAAGACTAGTGTTTCAGACCATTGTAAACTGCTATGTGGGTGCTGAGAATTGAGCCCAGGTCCTCTGGAAGAGCATCCAGTGCTCTTAACCCCTGGGTCATCTCTCCAGCCCCTCCGCCCTTTCTTTTATGACTATCCTGTTCTCCCCAAACTACTTGTTGCACCATCCATTTTTTCCTCTGATGTGAAATACCATTTTTATTATGTACTAAGTTCTCACAAATATTACTTTATTTCCAGACTTTTAATTCGTCTGGACTACAAGCTTCAGGTACTGTAGCTTTGTAATGAGCATGAGTAAGGCTCGCCCCTATTTTCCAACTATATTGTGGATAGTCTCAGATTTCTAGATGATTCGTTTTAGTCAGACTCATCTTTTGGGGATGGGGTGGGCTAGGGTTGGCTCAGGCTAGCCTAGAACTCACAATGTAGACTGGAAGGAGAGGGAATTACAGGTGTGTGCCACCCTGCCTGGGATATCAGTCAGCTTTTGAATTCATTCATTTTAGTCACTGTGCGGCATTCACGTTATTGTGCAATCATCACCAGCATCTAACTTTATAATCTAGGTAACTCCTAATAGCATGTCAAATTTAAAAAAGAAAAGAAAATGATGCTGCTTGGTTTCTTGTATATTGATACATCTACATAGTCATAACACATTTACAATATGAAACCTCCCTCTTTTTAAGGTTTTATTTATTTTAGGTGTATGAGTGCTCTATCTGCATGTACACCTTTATTCCAGAATAGAGTATCAGAACCCACTATTAACGGTTGTGAGTCCCCATGCGGTTGCTGAAAATTGAACTCAGGTCCTCTGGAAGAGTGGCCAGTGCTCTTAACCCCAGAGCCTCCCCTCACCCCCGCCAGCCCCAACATAAAACCTTCTAACTCCATATGATATATATCTTTCTTCCTCATGCATTTACTCATTTGTTCATTCAGTAAATATGTCTTACCTAGCGCACCAGGAATTCTGCTAGGCGCGTAAGAGCTCATTGTGATTCATGTGTCTGTCATTATGCATACTAGATAATCTAGAAGATGAGACAGAACGTAACCACCAAACATAAAATTGTGAGGCTGTAAGTACTAAGAGAGAGACGGAGTTTCATGGTAGGCTTAGATGACCTTGCCTGCTCAAAGGGCCCAGGCAGTGTTCCCGAAGAAATGGCACCAGGGCAGACTGCTACTTCTGCCCTGTATTCTCGTAACAAACTGTGTTCTTCTCAGTCTGTTCTGAGTTGGATTCTCCCACCTCCCTGCCTACCTCCTACCATACTTTCCTACATGGGGAGCAATTTTTACTCTCCTCTTGCCTTACTCTCCCAGGACCCTTGCAGTCTCACTGTTCAGGTAAGGAGATACTGAAGGATTCTGGCTAGGACCACTCTATGGTGTGCCAGAGGCCTCTCTGTCCCAGCTCACTCTGCCTTCTCTGGGAATCTTCTCTTTCTATCCAGGACCCTTGGAGAATTGGGTTGAATCTTTGGAGACTCCATTTCAGGCTGGAACAATTCTTCAGTGAAATCTAAAGGCCACCCTGTTCTCCCAGACCCAGACATCACTGACAATCATGAGGAGTAAGGAACTCTGCCTCTTTAACAGACATCTCTGTGAAAAGAGCCTCTCCTTGGCCAGTTAGGGTCTCTGTCTGAGGCACCCCTGTGGTGTAATAAGAAGACCTGGGACAAGCTGGCTCTGTCACTCAGCCTGTAAGAGACAGTATCATTTTCTTTCTGCTGGGGTCTGTCCCCAGCATGCACCAAGCAGCCACAACTTCCAGGCCCACCTGCTCATGCTGTGGAAAATGCTTTCTATTTCTCCCCCTCTGCTCTGACTGGCTCTCCTGAGACTGCCTATGTTCATCTTGTTCAATGGACATCAGCTTGGGACATCAATTATGACTACTATGCCCAGATCATGGGGACCCCCAAGACCACCATGGAGACCAAATCCCATATGTAAAAGAGAAGAGCCTATATTCAAGTTTGAACTTGGACTAACCATGTATCCAACACATTGGCATGATGACAGAGCCTCAAGCTCAGTTGCAGTGGGGTTTTTAATCAGAGCAGAATTTGGGGTGAGGGATTTCTAAGGATCAGGACCCCTGATTGGCTGACATTTGTCTAAGGGTGTCATGGTGAAAGGGGATGGGTGTGTGCTGGGCTAAGCAACATTAGGTGATCATATCTACAGTGGTTGGAACTTTAGGAACTTCCTTTGGAATGTTAGGTATTTTTCCCTTGGATGGGCCATTCCTGAGTGGTGCCTGGGTGGTCTCTTAGTTTGTGGTCTTTCTTGGAACCAGGTATTGCCTTAGGGTAATCTGAAACTCAGACCTCTATTGAGCTTGTCATGGCTGGGCCCCACAGTGAGTGACATCATCCAACAGTTCCATTTCCAGATCATCTGTGACAAGGCTTGTAGTCCCTTCCACCAGAAGTCCCATTTTCATTAAGATCCCTGCACCATACAACACAGATATGCCTGTTCAGTTGTAACTGTTTGGTCAAAAGTGAGACCCCAGCCCCCTGACACTCCTATATCCAAGGACTCTGGGGTGTTTGGGTGGGAAGTGTCACCCCAGCCCCTGGCATTCATCATTGGGGCACCAATGGAGTGCTAATGGAGCAGACAGCTCCATCTCAAGCCTCCTCCCCCTGGGAGTTGCCTTGGTCTGGACTCTACCTCTGGAAAAGCCAAGTGGTCACAACCACTCCCACAGGCTATTTAGGCTGTTGCAGAGAAAAAGAATGTGGAGTCTTTGGGTTTTGCGTGCCCCCCTGTCGGGGTCCGGACTATAAATTATTTCTCTCAACCAGACTCCAACATAAATTCTCTCTGGACCGGCGTGGAGGTGTAGGAATAAAGACACAACTCACATGGCTCTATCAGGAGGGAGATTCTCAGTGGTCCCTCATGAAGTCCTGAGTTCACATCCTGAAGAAATTTCTCTCGTTTATTCTTCAAACAGCTTTTATACCAACACATAAACTGAGCGGGAAATACACCAGCATTCTGTCTCCTAGGTAACCAGGTGGCTGGCGTTTTGTCATGTCTGTATCTGCTGTGTATGCTAGTTGTCACATAGGTTTGAATTAGCATCTCTATCAGGCATCCTCCAAATTACAAAGAAAGGAGCAACAACATCCTGACCTTTTGTTAGGGCAGTGACAGCCTGTCTGCAAAGCTACATGACCACCTCAGGTGGGGCCTATGGCTTCAGAGCCTGGCTGCCATATCATATAGAAATATGGGCCTACAATCCACTCTCTCTTATTAATTTTAATAAAACCTGTGCTTCTACAACAGGACAGACAGATCGGCTTGGGCAAAGTCCTCTTCATTTACCCAAATTACCTGTTCCCTTTGGAACAGGCATTCATATATGCGAGCCCCTGTCTTAGGGATCTGGGAAAGAGGAAGCTTCAAACCCATCGTTGAATGTTGATCTCTGTAAAGAAAAGAGATTAGTGGAGAGAAATATACTTTTGGGCCCTGTGTCTCATAGCCATACCTTTTTTATCAGGATAAATCATAACGCTTTATGAATAATTATGCTCCCAAAGGCTATAGTCTCCTATTTAAAGGAGAAGAGAATTGCCTGAGTTGAGAATGCTTCTTCAGCTAGTTTAGTGCAGCTCTTAAATCTTTTATGTTGTAACAAAACCTAAAATTCTTAACATATGCATTAACTCCCAACATTTACAGTGTCACAACCTCTTTTCAGTAATTGCCAATAACAACAAGTCAAAAATCATAATTTTTTCACATCATCGGTCAATACTGACTCTCCAATAATCTTTTTCCGTATCATAATTTCATATTTTGTCGGTCAGTACTGACTTTTTAGCACCATTGGTCAATACCAATTTTTTCTCATCATCTTATATGCAGTTACAAATATCATCATTATTAGGTCAATACCACAAAAATGAATCAACAATTAAACATATTGCAATTTTCTCAAGTCCACATTAATTAAAAGACATTAAGTCCACATTAATTAAAAGCTTTTCTGATGGGTAAGAGTAGTGATATTGCTATTATCAAATATCAGTTCCAGTCTCTGAACAGCAGTTAAACCCTTAGTCTGTCCCCTTCTTAAGTGAAGAGGGGTTTTAGTCATTTATTATTTTGAGTCTTTCTTTCCCTGAGGGGAAAGCTTAGGGCTTAGTTCTCAGGTTCAATATTTTAATCAATGAGTTCTGTGTCCCAAAGATTAAAACAGTCAAATGTTCAGTCTCCACCTCAGCTCCAAAGCAAACAGGATTCAAACTGCAGAAAATTGTAGTCTCTGTGGCCAGGTCATCTCAGCAGGGCCTCTGGGTTTCTGTGTGTGCAGATGTCTGGAAGCAGCTCAGCGTCTGTTCCTCAGTGCAGTGTGGCACCCTGCAGTGTAGAGTGGTGGTAGCAGGTCCTGCAATCAGGCACTCCTCTCTGTGTGGGCAGGGAAGACTGGACCATGGACTCTTCTCCCACTCCTTTCTCCAACTCCTCTATGGGGGCGTTTGCAGCTATGATGTCATCAGGTCTGCCACTCCTTTACGTACATGCAGTCATCTCATCCAGCTTTATTTTCTTTCTGTGAAAAGAGAACATAAACACATCCTCGACCCCAAATATATAGGTCGGGTCTTTTTATAATTCATTGCAAGGGCTTTTCTACCTTGCCTTAGCAAAGGTCACCTTAGTGCCATTTTGCCAGATCTGTCTGCAACTTTCATCCTCTTAAGTTGTTTTCAAGGAGCATATCCTTGAAATGCTCCACAATTTCTTTTTATTGTTAACCATATATGCACTTCTTCCATTGGAAGAGCCATTTGCAAAATTTTGCATAACATTCTTTAAGGGATCTTTAGCTATAACATGAGCAAAATACAGTTGTGCAAATTGCAGCAACAATCATCTGGAAAACGTTATTACGATGGCCTTTGAATTGAGCAAATACAATTGTCTAAGAATCACTATCTAAAAATTATTAATTAATCTATTGTTTAGTATAAGAAATATTGATCATATTCAATTCTCTGCTAAACTATCTCCTAGATTCCATCTTGCTCTTTTGTATTAGATAAGCTACTGCTTTAAATTAAGTTTAATATCTAAACTGGCAAAAATGAGAATATGTAGTTATAAAAAGGTGGTGTAGGAGGTCCTTCTATATTTCTGTTGCTTTCATTGGTTAAATAAAGAGACTGGCTTGGCCTTTTGATAGGGCAGAAATCAGGTAGGCGGGGTAGAGAGAACAGAATGCTGGGAAAGAGAAGGCAGACAGAGAGCTGTCATGGTTCTCCTGCCCAAGACTGATGCTGGTTAGAAGCTTTCCCGGTAAGCCACGATCTCGTGGTAAACACAGATTAATAGAAATGGGTTAGATCAAGATGTGAGAGTTGGCCAAGAAGAGGCTAGATATAATTGGCCAGGCCATGTTTTAAATAAATATAGTTTCTGTATAATTATTTTGGGAGTTAAACTAGCTGGGCAGGACAGAACAAGGGGCCCTGCACTGGGCGGCTGGGAGCCTGGTGCTGGGAACACAGCCCGCGCCTTTTACTACAAATTGGCCCCTTTTATTACAAGTATGAACAGAACTGTATATTAAATGAAAATAGAGTGACTGGATTTAGAAGTGTTAGCAGCACTGTAACTGCATCCCCAAACTGCACTTACTCTAGTGGAGTGAACCACACTGTAGCACGAATTCTAATTGGTCTTAATAAATAAAATCCCAGAGTCAGATGTTAGGGGGTAAAAACTGAGAGATCAGAGAAGCAGAGGAGCTAGCTACTAGAGAGACCTTTTACCTCTACCAATGCTCAAACCGAAAGGGCAATCCTGTCTCTACTAATCCTCAGACTACATCTCTCTCACCTGTCTCCATTCACCTTATATTCCTCTGTCCACCCAGCTGTATCCCTTCCTATATCCACCTCCCCAGGGCTGGAATTAAAGGCATGTGACTACCAAGTATGGGGATTAAATGGGCCACTGCCTGGCCTCTATGGCTAACTAGTGGCTTAGCTCTGCACTCTGAGCTTCAGGCAAACTTTGTTAGATTACAAACAAAATATTACTACACCACACCACAATTTTTCTTCTTTCCTCTCATCCCCTCTCTGGTTGAGACAGGGTTTCTCTGTGTAGTCCTGACTGTCCTGGAACTCTCTCTGTAGATCAGGCTGGCCTCAGACTCACAGAGATCCGCCTGCCTCTGCCTCCTGAGTGCTGGAATTAAAGGCGTGTGCCACCACCACCCGGCTGTATATCCTTTCTTTTCATCCTATCATTTCACCATCACAGTCAACAACCTTAAAGCCCTATCATATGTCACACTCAACCTAATGAAGTAATCCACTTGAGAGAAATACAGACAGCCATGCCAATGAAGCTAATTAAGAGTATAAGAGTCCTGGGGGAGGGGGCAGAGAGATGTCTAAGTGTTTTAGAGCACTGGTTGCTTTTCCGGAGGACCCAGGTTCAGTTTCCAGCACCCAGATGGCAGCTCACAACCATCTGTGACTCCAGTTCCAGGGGACCTGACACCGTCTTCAGATCTCTGTACTCATCTGGAATGCACATGGTGCACGTGTGGGGTGTGTGTGTGCAGGTAGAATGCTTATACACATAAAAAATTTAAAAAGAGAATAATAGTTCTTTAATTTTGGCTGACAACCAAGATTGGGCTAATGTCTCAGAGTCTTGGTGTCAGGAGTATAGTGTTTTCAAAGGCTAAACCCACAAAAATCATAATTACATCAATGTTAGTTGAGGGTCAGAGTAACCTTGCAACATCTGTTTAGACAGAACCCAGTAGTTATTTCAGACACAATATGACAATTGTGATTTGTACCCTTTCAGCTATTTTAGTTTATGTTTAGTTTGTATAAACACTAATTATTTTTTACCCACATCTAGACTATGGTCAGAATCATGGAAGTCTCCGATGTGTTGTCAAAGCCTTGGCAGGGTGTGGAGGGGGTGTTAGGGGTGGGGTTAAGGGCAGGGGAGCTCTAAGCAAGCACAAAATGGAGTCATAATAGGATGGCAGTGCCTTGGTCTCTTTACTAACTCTCTGTATCCAGTCCCCCAAGACTGTGCTGAGGGGAGAAAAAGCATTTTCCTGTATTCACGCTTTCTCCACTGGCACTACCCCTCCCCCAATCAGGGCCCCACTGTAGTCTACTTGGACTCCGCAGGAGTCTGGGCCACCTTTGCCTTCATCTTCCCGGCACCAGCATTTTCTTAGCAGTCACCAATGTCTTAAAAGGCGTGAGAGAGAGAGAGAGAACCCTTAACTCTCCTCCTTAACTAAACCTTCAGCAAACTTTTGGTTATAGAACGAAGCAGGGGCTGCAGATGTAGCTCAATTGGAAGCCCTGAGTTCAATCCCCAGCATTGCAAAAACCATCTGCAGCTCCAACTTGAGGGCATCTGAGCCCTCTTCTTGTCTTTTGTGGAGACTCCTGCAAACACACACAAACAAAAAATGAAATCTTTTATTTTTTAAAAAATTATTTCTTATGTGTATTGGTGTTTTGCCTACATACATATCTGTGCACCATGTGTGTGCAGTGTCCACAGAGGCCAAAAGAGAGCATTACATTCCTTAAAACAGGACATACATGTAGGTGATGGAAATCGAACCCAGGTCCTCTGCAAGAGCAGCCAGTACTCTTAACTACTGAGCCATCTTTCCAGTCTTATAAATAAAATCTGAAGAAAGGGAGGAGGAAAAGGAGGAAGAGGCAGGAGAAAAAGCTATAATCCAGTTCCTAGGTCTTAAAGACTAGAATTTTTGGTAAGTGACATGGAAGGTTGTGGATCATTCAGCAGCAGCCAGAGAGGTGTTTTTAATTTTTGATTTTGAAAGGCTGGGAATCAGATCAGGGGCCTGACACATTCTAGGTAGGAGCCCTATCACTGAGCTGTGTCCCCAGTGAAGGGCTCGATCAGGCCCAAGCATGGCAAACTTTGTAGACAGGTTCTGCCCTTTTCTCCCTTTCTCTCGGCCTTCTAAAAACCACTAGATTACATTCCTAAAGCTAACCCCCAAGGTCCATTCCATTATTTGGCTACTGACTCATTCCTGAGACAAAACACCAAGGTCCAGTGATCAAAATTCATTATTTGATATGTCCAGTCACCTAACACGCGCGCGCGCGCGCACACACACACACACACACACACACACACACACACACACACACACACAGCCTTTCCCCTTAAAAAAACCCACTCCTGCAGCCGGGCAGTGGTGGCGCACACCTTTAATCCCAGCACTTGGGAGGCAGAGGCAGGCAGATTTCTGTGAGTTCTAGGCCAGCCTGGTCTACAAGAGCTAGTTCTAGGATAGGCTCCAAAGCCACAGAGAAACCCTGTCTCAAAAAAAAAAAAAAGAATAAAAAACAACAAAACTCACTCCTGCAAAAAAAAACGCTTGCTGCTGCTGCTTACTCTTACTCTCTGACTTTGCAGTGCTGTCCCCCTACCCCCCAGCCTGAACACACACATATCTCCTTTTTGCTGAGAATTTGGTGTCTGGGTGAGTCCTGTACCAGTTCTGGGGTGACATTCTCTCTTACATCTAGTACCTCCTTCTTTCTTTCTTTTTGTAAAAATATGTACTTCAAACCCATGTTTCAAAAGGCATAGGTTAAAAAACAAAATCTCCCTTCTATTCCCCATCGTTCATCAACCAGACTCCCTTTCTGGAGACAGGTAACCCCAGTGCCAGTGTCTTATCGTTTCTTTCAGAGACATTCTGGTTATACTAGTTAGCATGTGGCAGTAGACACATGCTTTACATTTGCTTTTCTTCAATTACCATTAAACATTTGTTTATATACACACAAAACACGTATTCCTTACCATGTTACCTGTTGTGCATAAAGCATAGTTGCCTAATCTTTCATCTTTCATCATGGCAAATAATGCTACCTGTGCCTTTAGCATATTGTTCTCATTTTTTGTAAGCACACAATGATAGTGCTTTGTAAATTATTAGAAACAATTATTGAGCAGGCAGTGGTGGCACACCCCTTTAATTCAAGCACTCTGGAGACAGAGGCAGGCAAATCTCTGTGAGTTCAAGTCCAGCCTGGTCTACAGAGTAAGTTCTGGGACAGCCAGGGCTACACACAGAAATCCTGTCCTGAGGGGGGAAAAAAGAAAGAAAATAAAAAGAGAGAAAAGAAAAGAATAACTGTCAGCTATGATTTGGGGTTGGAGAGATGACTAAGCAATTACAAGGATGTACTGCTCTTCCAGAAAACCTGAGTTTGCTCCTCAGCAGCACATGAGATGTCTCAACCCTCCTGGAACTCCAGCTCTAAGGTGATCTGAGACTCTTCCAGATTCCAATGACCCTGCATGCACATACACCCCTCACCACCGCCACGTACACAATTAAAATAAAATTCTAAAAAATCTTTAAGGAAATAAAAAAACATGCATTTTGTATTTGGATAGCTACTGCCAAAATTGGACTCCATAAGTTATCCATTCAGCACAATGGATTATGAAAATATTTTTTTCATCTGACAAATGAAAACATGGTATTAGATTATAGTTTTGTTTAATGTTTGTATTATGAGTATTTTCTGTCTCAATGAACTATTGCTTGCATGTTTCTTTATTGGGTTATTATTTTGTTGGTTTTTTTTACTGATTTTGGAAAACATTTTTGTTTGGCTTCTTTTAAGATTATTTTTGTTACATTTATTTATTTGGGGGGAGTAGGGGAAATGTGCCACATGTGGAGGTCAAAGGGCAACTTTTGTGAGTCAGTTCTCTCCTTCTATCTTATGGAACCCAGGGATCAAACTCGGGTTATCAGGTTTGGTGGCACCTACCTTCATCCAATGAGCCATCTCTCTGGCCCTTGTTTGGTTTTTGGAGACAGAGTCTGTACTGGCTGGTTTTGTGTGTCAACTTGACACAGCTAGAGTCATCAGAGAAGAAGGAGCCTCCTCAGTTGAGGAAAGGACTCCATGAAATCCAGTTGTAAGGCATTTTCCCAATTAGTGATCAATGAGGGAGGGTTCAACCCATTGTGAGTAATGCCATCCCTGGGCTGCTGGTCCTGTGTTCTTTAGGAACGCAGGCAGAGCAAGCCAGGATAAGCAAGCAGGTAAGCAGCATCCTCCATGGTCTTCCCATCAGCTCCTGCCTCTAGCATCCTGCTCTGTGTGAGTTCCTGTGCTGACTTCCTTCAGTGGTGAACAGCAATGTGGAACTGTAAGGCTAAGAAACTCTTTCCTCCCCAACTTGCTTTTTGATCATGGTGGTTTTGGTACTAAGACAGGGTCTCATGTAGTCCACATTGGCCTTGAACTTGTTATGTAGTTAAGTATGACCTTTAACTCCTGAATCTCCTGCCTCCACCTCCCTAGTACTTCAGTCACAGGCATGGACCACCACCATTGGCCTGATTGTGGGCACATTGTGTATAGGAAAACAGATAAGGGGGCTCTGGTAAGTGTGGCAGTGTCTATGGACTGTGGGGAAATATGGGTGCAAGGGCCAGTCTACAGAGAAAGATATTAGAGGGGGAGTGGAAAGATGTAGACCAGTGTTCTCAGTCTCAGACTGTTTTAGTCTGTACTTTCAGAGTATTAAAGAATGGTGTCGTGACTTACCAACAGGGTTGGGAAACTGATTTTCAGAGATTCAGCAAGAAAATATTAGCACTTCAAGGTGGGCAATGGTGGTGCATGCCTTTAATCCCAGCACTCAGGAGGTAGAGGTAGGCAGATATCTGTGTTTGAGGCCAGTCTGGTATACAGAGCTAGTTCCAAGACAGTTAGGACTGTTACACAGAGAAACCCTGTCTCGAAAACAAAAACAAAACAAAATAAAAATTAGAGCTTCTATTTGTGTTTCCTTTCTAAATTTAAAAAGAGAAAGTTAATTTTCACTAATAGTTTATAGATTGATGCCTACATCTATCTTCACTGGTCCGAAGGCCAGACAGTTATGCAAGTTGGGGGCATCCAAGGGCAAGATTGTGAGTTTTGAGTGCTTATTTCTTTTCATCAGGTTATGGGCACACTGTACGGTGGTTAAGTAAAAGATTTACCAATTACACTATCTAGCTTTAACTAACCTAACCTCACAAGCAAAAGTTAGCACCCTGCCTAGACCTCACTCAATGATCATTACCCAGCTAGTCACAGGGTCGTCATATGACCCTTGACTGGCTGTCAGCACATACCTGCCTTCCTTCGGTTGGGTGAACTGACCTTGAATGTTGGGAGCTACTCAATTGGAAGGTTTGATGTCCCACTACTTTTCTACCTCCTTGGCAGACTATAGGTTGATGACTGAATGATTGTAGATTGTGAAAGGGTTGCATCAAGGCAAGATAAATGCCCCAGGTCTAACCAGGGCCAGAGCTCCTTATGGGGTCAAATTTAGCATAGACCTATGTGGTGGTTTGAATAGGAATGCACCCCATAGGCTCATATATTTAAATGCATGATCATTAGGGAGTGACACTACTTGAGAGGGATTAGGAGGTGTGGCCTTATTGGAGGGAGTGTGCCACTGGAGGTGGGCTTTGGGGTTTCAGAAGCCGAAGCCCATCTCAGTTGCTCTCTGGTTCTCTTCCTGCTGCCTGCAGATCCGGATATAGAACTCTCAGCTACCATGTCTCCTTGCATGATACCATGCTCCCTGCTATGAGGATGATAGGCTAAACCTCTACAATTAAATGCTTTCCTTTATAAGAGCTGGCGACAGAGAAGTGACAAAGACAACTTAACTGACCTTGCATTTTTGCCTAGTCTTTTCTCCATTCTATTGCTCTCTCTCTCTCTCTCTCTCTCTCTCTCTCTCTCTCTCTCTCTCTCTCTCTCTCTCGGTTTGGTGTTTTGAGACAGGGTTTTTCTTTGTAGCCGTGACTGTCCTGGAACTCGCTCTGTAGAGCAGGCTGGCCTCAAACTCAGAGATCCTCCTGCCTCTGCCTCCCAAGTGCATCTTGTTTCCTCTCTCTTAAAGGTTTCAACTGAGATCACTCTCAAGAACTTCTGCCATGAGAACCCCCATCTCTGGCTCTGCTTCCTGAGAACTGGGCTAAAACAATGAACATGTGGTTTTCACAGAGTCCCATAGAGAAGATGACTGTGATCAGTAACACCAGACAAAGCAAGGCTGGCAAAGCAGAGAATTCACTCTTCCAAGTCTAGTGCCAGGGTGTGTGACAAAAGAGGTGGTTTAGTGAGCTCCAGAAAGAAGACAGCAAAAGGCATTAGAGGCCTCAAAGAAGACTAACTGGAAGCTGGTGTTAACGACTATAGCGGTTTGACATAGAAGCTGAAGATAATATAAAAACATCGCATTAGCAAAGTATTGGATATGCATATGCAACTGGGTAAAGTTTCACCAAATTAAACATTTACAGTGCTGATACTTTCATTTTCTCTGCCTTTGGTTTTTCGAGACAGGGTTTCTCTGTGTAACAGCCCTAGCTGTCCTAGTACTATAAACCAGGCTGGCCTCGAACTCACAGAGATATGCCTACCTCAGCCTACCCAGTGCTGGGATTAAAAGTGTGCAGCCCCACCACCCAGCTATATTTTCATTTATTGTCATTATCATGGTTAGTAATGAGTGGACAAGGAAACCAACTAATAGAAAACATCCATAATCCTTAGAGAAGTGCTTCTTCATGGTTCAAACAGCTATGCTAACAGAATTTTAACAAAGAGACTGGCAGAGCCAGGCATTATGTGGTGCATGCCTGTAACCCCAGATCTTAAGTTCACTGCCAGCCAGTACTAGTGCAGTCAGGCCTTCAGTTCACAGATCCACCTGCCTCTGCCTCCTGAGTGCTGAGATTAAAGGCGTGAGCTACTTTACCCTGCCTGAAATACTTTAAATGGACCACATTTTATGTAAATGCCTGGCTATAAAAAATGCAGTACTTTAAAACCAAGAAACGAAGTAGTAGTTTACGTTTTCTTTGCCAATTGGTTTCTGTTCCGCGTTTTTTAACCTCCAGTTTTCTACTTCTGAGCAGAGTACTGCTTATACAGAGGAAATGAAGATCTGGGGCTGTGTGTGTATGCACTTTTTCAGGGGTAGAGCTTAGTCTGCTGCAGGCAATGGGTTCCATTTCTAGCAACACATAAAACAAACAAAAAGAGAAGGCCAGCCATGGTGGCACAAGCTCAGAATCCCAGCAGTCAGGAGGCAGAAGCATGATTTTTAATTCAAAGCCAGCAAAGGCTAACAAGGGAGAGACTACAAAACCAGAAACAGTCCTGACCATTTCCTGTTACATACTGATTGATCTCCAGGACCATCTTCAGCAATTCTACGACTCAGCAAAGCTTTGAAATCCTTCCTTTTCCTTGTCTCAGCTGCTCAAATAAGAACATGGGGTTTGTTTATCTCTGTCCAGAGTGTTTTCCCATGGGCTGGGAGGAAAGGGTATGACGTAGCCCATTCACACTTGATGTGTATTTGTGATTTTTCTTTCTTTTCCCACTGGAGTTACCGGTCAACCAGGACCGACCTCAGCACATGAAGTCCTCTGTCCCTGAGCCACCCCCAGCATTGTGATTTACTTTGAGAGAAGCCGCTCTCTTTTCCTTGAAGCTCTTTGTTCTAAATAGTAATCACATGAGTTTTTCAACGTGGAAGAGTATTTCTTGAAAAAAAATCATTACATGCTGTGAGTTTACATGAGAAATGATTACCAAAGGTAATAAATTTTGTAGCACAAATCCATTAATTACCATTTATTAATTTTTAATATTTAAATGTTAAGGGTAGGGAATGCTAATTTATTAGATAAATGTTCATGACGGAGATACACATCTATTTAGTGGTTCCTTTATCTTCTCTCACACCTAGGAGTAGTTTCACTTCATGAGCTGGACACCAATCATCTGTAATCACTTGTGATCTTCTGATTACAAATTTATTCAAGTTGTTATTTTATCGCTTTCATCATTATAAGACTCACTTTGCCGTGTGCTTTTTAAAATGAAAGCAAGCACAGCTTGGCTGCAAAGTTGCGATTGTTGTTATTGTTCCTGTATTAAGCTCTTGGCAATCAGGATCAGATCCAGGCTTGTGAAGCTCGGGGCATCTTAGGATGCTCTGTTATCTGGCAAACAAATTTATTTAATATAGGGCTTAGAAAATTGCACCCAATAATTACTTAATGTACTACTCCAGAACATAAAATAAGAACGGAATACTGTTTGACTCCCAAAAGAAGACAGCAATTGGCCACCAGTCCCGGTAGCCTATGCCTGTAATATCAGAATTTGGGAAGTAGAGGTAGGAGGGTCATAAACTCAAGGGCAGCCTAGGCTACATCAAGATCCATTCTTAAATAAAACAAACCCAACAACAGCAGCAGCAACAACCCCCAAAATCAGCTAAACAAACGAAATCCTCTAAAACCAAAAAAGGACTGGAGAGGTGGGTCCCAGTTTAATAGCACTGGCTGCTCTTCTAGGGGTCATGAGTTCAATTCTCAGCAACCACATGGGGCTCACAACTGTCTATTATGGGACCTGGTGCCCTCTTCTGGTGTACAGACCTACAAGCAAACAAAGCACCCATATACATAAAATGCATAAATAAAATAATCTTTAAACCAGGTGTGGTGGCCCATGCCTTTAATCCCAGCACTCTAGAGGCAGAGGCAGGTGAATCTCTGAGTTTGAGGTCAGCCTGGTGTACAAAGTGAATTATACAGCCAGGGCAATACAGAAAAACCCTGTCTTGAAAAAAACTAAATAAATAGTGGACAGTGAAAGAACTAACTAAATAAATAGTGGACTGTGAAAGAACTAAATAAATAACTAGTGGACTGTGAAAGAACTAACTAAATAAATAGTGGACAATGAGTAGGGATATCACTGATATTTGACTCTGGGGCAAAATGTACCAGAAATCCTGAAAATCTAGGGCTAGAGAATGGGAGGCACTAAGAGTACTTGCTATTCTTACAGAGGACTCAGGTTTAGTTTCTTAGTAGCCACATAACATCTTACAACCATGTGTAACTCATTCTGGCCTCCTCAAGGCACCAGGCATGCATGTGATACACATACATATATATAGGCACTCATGCATACACATAAAATAAAACTAAATTAAAAAAAAAATCTTGAGCCATGTGGTAGTTTGAATAGGTATGGCCCCTATGTGTGTGTGTGTGTGTGTATGTGTGCATGTGTGTGTGAGAGTGTGTATTTGAATGCTTGGCCCATAGGAGGCTTGGCCTTATTGGAGTAGGTGTAGTCTTGTTGGAGGAAGTATGTTGCTGTGTAGGTGGGCTTTGAGGTCTCAAATATGCTCAAGCCACGCCTAGGGTGATAGTCTCTCCCTGCTGCTTACAGACCAAGAAGAACGCTCAGCTCCTCCTCCAGCCCCGTGACTGCCTGCACACCACCATGTCCCTCCATGGTAGTGGACTAATCCTCTGAAACTGCAAACCACCCATTACATGTCTTCCTTTATAAAAATTGCCATGGTCATGGCGTCTCTTCACAGCAATAGAAGCCCTAAGACAAGCCAGTTGTGGTATATACCTTTAATTTCAGCACTCAGAAGGTAGAGGCAGGCATATTTCTGTGAGGCCAGCAGCAGGATTAGGTAGTTAGACCCCCATCTTAAAAAAAGAAAAATCTTGCTAAGGAAACAGCAGGCTGGGATTGAAGGCATGCTCCACCATGCCCAGCATGCTCACTCTTCCTCAACTCCATTTCTCACTCTTTCAAGGCAGCTCCGGGGCTAGCACTAAACTTTCTTTGTTTTCTTCAAGGATAGCTCCAGCAGATAAACTCGGCAAACATGAGCTTGTTTTTGACACCCTAGCTGTGAGTCTGAGTCAGCCCTTCAGTAGGAGTAAAGGTTGGAATTTGCCCTCATAATCCTGAATGTCTCCTTTGTACTAGGTATCTTATTTACATTGCTATTTAATATTCATAAAACTCCTGAATGAGAGATAGTCACCTGACTAGTAATTTGAGGTTTAGAGAGATAACTTACTCATAATGACATTTTGAATTATAGTCCTTACTTAAAAGAAAAGCCTGCCTATTCTGTTACCCTTTATAAATTTTTAAAAATTACCTTTATCTAGTGTGTGGGTGTATGTACACACATGCAGTGGTACACATGGGATATCAGAGGACAATTTGCAGGAGTTTGGTTTTTCCTTCCATCATGGAAGTTCCAGGCACCGAACTCAAGGTTGCCAGATTTGGCAGCAAGAGCCTTTACCCACTGAGCCATCCCACTGGCCCTGTTTTTTTTTTTTTTTCCTTTTCGTCCCAGTATTGGAAATTGAACCCTTGTGAATATTAGGTAAGGGTTCTACCACCAAGTCACAATCTCAACTCCTTATCCTGATTATGTAAGTCTCTACCATTTAGAGATAGAGAGTATATGTGGCAAGACATACATGCTATCTCGCACCCAGCACGCAGGAGGTGGAGATCGTTAGACTGCTCTGAGTATGAGGTCATCCTGGGTTATAGAGCAAGCGCCTTTCTCAAGAGATAAACATTTGAGATTTGTTTATAAATGATATGATAGGAAACATGGGAATGTAGGTTGAGATACAAATAGATAAGGTAGGCTGTGAATTAAAGTTGGGTTAGGATTTAAAATAAAGCTATGGTGTTTTTGTTTTGAGACATGGATTCACTATGTATGCCAGGCTGACCTAGAGCTGACTAATGTAGCCCAGGCTGGTACTGAACTCCTTTGGCTTCTTGGGTACTGGACTTAAAAGATATAGCCATAACCATAACATTTGGTTCTAGCTCCTTTTTGTTCAGACAGGGGCTCAGGTAGCCTAGGCTGGCCTCAAGCTCCCTATGTCATGGAAGATGGCCTCTCCATCCACCTTTTTTTGTGACTGAGTCTTACTATGTTCTATGGCTGCCCTGGAGCTCACCAGGCTGGTCTTGAACTCCCAATAATCCATCTGCCTCTGGGCCCCAGTGCTGGGATTAAAGGCCTGCAATACTACACTGGACAAAGAAGATGATGCTGAATTCCTGGATCTTGGTTCTGAGATTACAAGTATGCAGTTTTGCTAGCTCTGATTCTTTTTCTAAAACTTATTATTGTGTATGGGGTGGTCATGCACGTACCACAGAGGAGGTCAGCATACAGCTTTTGGGAGTAAAGACTCCTCTTCCATGGTGGGTTCTGGGGACTGAACTCTCCTTAGCAGGTCTGTGTGGCAAGTGCTTTTATGTTCTAAGCCATCTCTCTGTCTCTGGCTGATTCTCTCTCAGGATTTGTGTGTGTGTGTGTGTGTGTGTGTGTGTGTGTGTGTGTGTGTGTGTGTGTACATGCATCAGATAACTATGAGCTGGAGACAGTTGTGAGGCTCTGACATGAGTGCTGGGAACTGAAGTTCCATCTTCAAGAACAAGAAGCAATCTTAACTGTTGAGCCCATCTTTCCAAACCTGACTCTTTTTTTATTTGGTTGGTTTTTGTTTTGGTTTTTGAGACAGGGTTTCTCTGTAGCTTTGTAGCCTGTCCTGGAATTAGCTCTTGTAGACCAGGCTGGCCTCGACTTGAACTCATAGAGATCCACCTGCCTCTGCCTCTCGAGTGCTGGAATTAAAGGCGTGCGCCACCACCGCCAGGCCAACCCTGATTCTTAAATAGATTAGGCAGACTAAACACTAGCATACTAAATGCTCTGATCTTCCTTCCTTCCCTCTTTTCTACCCCTCCCCCTCCCTCCCTCCCTCCCTTTCTCTGTCTCTCTCTGTTTTTTTGAGACAAATTTTATCTGTTTGTCTTAGCTGTCCTCAAACTCACAGAGATCTACCTCCCTATGCCTCCCGAGTGCTGGAATTAAAGGTGTGTGCTAGCACTGCCTGGCCCTCTTGTTGAATTATCTCAGGTGGAGAAAAAAACAGGCTAGCTAAAAGATAGATTAGTTATATTTTTGTTTATTATAAGGGGCAAACTCGGGCTGGAGAGATGGCTCAGCAGTTAAGAGCATAGCCTGCTCTTCCAAAGGTCCTGAGTTCAATTCCCAGCAACCACATGGTGGCTCACAACCATCTGTAATGAGGTCTGGTGTCCTCTTCTGGCCTGCAGGCATACATGTAGACAGAAAATTGTATACTTAATAAATAACTAAATATTTAAAAAAAAATAAGGGGAAAACTCATGACAGAAACGAGAAGTCTAAGTTCAGCTGTGTAGAGCAGGAACCACAGAAAGAGAGAGTATCTGTAAACACCTTCCCAAGGACCAGTAAAATCCTGGGGTTCTGGGAGTACAGTTCCTGGAAAATGACAACAGGACTCACTGTTATGGTAAAAATAAACTGAGGAGCTGCAGTGGTAAAATGCTGCAGTTCTCCAAGTGGCCCATGGGCCACAAGAGGCAGCAGATCCCAGGTGGGTGAGAGAAAGAGACACGCCATGCAGAGAAAGTGGGTATTTATTTAGTGGGTTATGGAGGGGAAAGGGAAAGAGGGGAAGGGGAGAAGGGGGAAGAACAGAGAGAGAGAGAGAAAACCAGAGAGAGAGAGAGAGAGGAGGGGGAAGGGAAAAGGGGGAAGAAGGGAGAGATGCAGAAGCTGCCTCTTTAGGGGGAGAGATGGAAAAGAAAGGAAGATCTGCCTGCCTAGGCGGTGGAGGGGGGGAGTGGGTGGGGCTTATCTCTTAAAGGGACAGGACAGACCATTACACTCACCTCATGAGAAAGTGTGGTGGCCTCTGGGTTTTGTCCATATATGCCCTGCCAACACATATATCTGGAGGCCACTCTTAAGAAAGTTTCCAGATGGTGGTCTTGACCAAATTCCATCTTGCTCAGTATTTAATATTTAAATAAAATCTTACTTTAATTTGGTCAAAATGGTGGAACTGGTTTTTCCCCAGTGAATTTCCGGATTAACACCTGGGGGGCCTTCAAGGGGGAATTTGGGGTACATATAATCAAGATACATTATTTACAGGTTAATTTACAGTCTACAGCTCTGGGAACCGCAGATTCCTAGCTTCTTATCTTGAAAAGAACCTTGCTACAAAGACTAGTACACAGCAAGCAGCCACCTAATCTCTAGTGTCAAGGGCAGGCCTATTGACGTTTCCAGGAGCTCCACCCCCACAACTGTAAGGCAAAATGTGAACCATGGTTCTCTGAAATGATTTTGAAGACTTGCTCTTCCTTTGACAACCATAGTCCTCAGTCACTAAACACAAATCTACATGTCAATGGCCAGATGCTGTAATGTCATTAAATCTCAAACAATTGAGATTTAGGAAAATATCCTTATTTATGCATGTAGGTGCCCATTGAGGCCAGGAAGGGACATCAAATCCCCTGGAGCTGGGGCTACATGTGAGTTGTATGACATGGAACTGAGAAATGAACTTGGATGGGTGAACAGTACATGCTCTGAATTTATGAGTCATCTCTTCAGCTCCTCATTATTTGTAATTTTACACAAAGAAGATTATTTTACATATCTGAATGACCATGTATCAGTTAGCTGAAAAGCCTTAAGGGCAGAACAAGTGAAAGGCATCCTTCATAGACTATTATCCTAGTCAGCTTCCTATTGTTGTGATAAACACCATTTACGAAAAGCAACGTGAGAGGAAAGGCCTACATGTCTGGATCAGAGTCCATCATTGAGAGAAGCGAAGACAGGAACCAGGAGGCAGGAACCGAAGCACAAACTACACAGGAATGTGGGTGCTGCTTTCTGGCTTGTTCCTCAGGCTTATGTTCAATCTCTTTTACCTGCCCAGGCACTGCCAACAGTGAGCTGGGCCTTCCCACATCAATCATTAACCATAGACAATCTGATGGAGGCATTTACTCAGTTGAGGTTACCTCTTCCCAGATGACAACAATTTTTATCAAACTGACAAAAAAAAAAATCTAACCAGTACAACATGGAGCGACCTATGAGAATTCAACAGGCCCTTACTAATGGCTGCTCTGCTGGTTTGAGAGGTGCCTAGCCAGATCCCAACATCCCAAATTCCTTTTAAAAAATTACATATTTTTTAATATACTGATTTTTTTTTTTTTTTTTTTTTTAGTTTTTCGAGACAGGGTTTCTCTGCGGCTTTGGAGCCTGTCCTGGAACTAGCTCTTGTAGACCAGGCTGGACTCGAACTCACAGAGATCCGCCTGCCTCTGCCTCCCGAGTGCTGGGATTAAAGGCGTGCGCCACCACCGCCCGGCTTTTTTTTTTTTTTATTTTCAAGACAGGGTTTCTCTGTAGTTTTTGGTGCCTGTCCTGGAACTAGATCTTATAGACCAGGCTGGCCTCAAACTCACAGAGATCTGCCTGCCTCTGCCTCCTGAGTGCTGGGATTAAAGGCGTGTGCCACCACCACCTGGCCTGATGTATTTCTTTGCTTTAGTCCGGACACTGGTCAATCATGAAAACTTGCAAGTAATATTTGTACAATTTAGGCTACTTAATATATTTCCCTTTTGTTTTCATATAGTTTTTAAAAATAATATTGGATAAAAATATTTTGTGCCTATATATGAAGGTATATATATATATATTTATGGCAAAGAGGTGTTTTGTTTGTTTTTGAGACAGGATCTCATGTAGCCCACCCAGACAGGCCTCAAATTCACTGTGTTGACAAGGATGTCCTTAGACTCCTGATACTCTTGGTTCTACTTTTGTTTTGTTTTGTTTTGTTTTTGTTTTTCGAGACAGGGTTTCTCTGTAGCTTTGGAGCCTGTCCTGGAACTAGCTCTTGTAGACCAGGCTGGTCTCAAACTCACAGAGATCCGCCTGCCTCTGCCTCCCGAGTGCTGGGATTAAAGGTGTGTGCCACCACTGCCCTGCTCTCTTGGTTCTACCTTAAGAGAGTTGAAATAATAGGTTCCAACACACCCACCTATTTTTATTTTAAACAGTAGTTGTCATGCCCTAGGCCACCAAACTTCAGTGTTTTTTACAATTTATTTATTTTACGTATATTAGTGTTTTCCCTGCACTGATATCTATGCACAATATGTATACCTGTTACCCCTCTGAGGTCAGAAGAGAATGTTGGATCCTCTGGAACTGGAGTTATAGATGGCTGTAAGCTGCCATGTGGGCACTGAGAATCTAACCCTCCTCCTCTGCAAGAGTAACAAATGTTTCACCATCTCTGTAATGGATTAAGTAAAAATGCCCCAAGTGGCTGCAGCGGGCCACAAGTCCCAGGCAGGGAGCTGCATGGTAGGTGAGAAACCTTGATGGGGTAGCCAGTCCCAAGAGGAGAGACAGACAGATGGGCATGCCATGAGACCACACTGCAGGTCTCCAAAGGCGGCTGGTCCTGGGCAGGGAGCCACACGGCAGGCGAGAGACAGAGACATGGATAGGCACACCATGCAGAGTGAGGTTGGATATTTATTTAGTGGGTTATGGAGGGAAAAGGGGAGAAGGGGAGAAGATCAGAGAGAGACAGAGACAGAAAAGGGGGGAAGGGGAGAAGTGGGGAGAAGGGAGAGACAGAAGCACCATTACATTGGTGCCATGAGACTCAGGAGGCTCTCCCACCCGGAGGTCCCCTCCCAGAATCGGGATACGGAATCAGGTATTTTTTCCACAACAACCATGTTGCCTGAGTATAATTTCTACAGCGTGGTTTCTAAGCAAACCACCGACTTCAATTGGTGAGTTTCCCCATTCTGGTCAGTTTAACTGTTTCTCCAAACCTGAGGAATTGACCGTTGAGCTCCTGGAAATCTTCTGGTGTTCCTAGAAATGGGGGGACAGCTCCTAACCATAGTCTTTAAGGCTACGGTTGAGCCCTTCACTGACATTCATCTCTGGATTGCTTCCCTTAACTGAAATCGTGTTTGGACGACCCGGGGTCTGTCTTCCCATGATTAGGGACCCAGGGTCCTTCAGATTTTTCTTTCTCTTTTTTTCTTTTTCTTTTCCTTTCTCCCCCCACCATGTTGTTTTGTGTTTTGGTTTGGTAAAGACCGCTAAGAGCGGCCTCTGGCCTCTCTGGCTTCTGAGTCACCCCAACAGGATCCATTCAGGCTGTAGTACCTCACCTGTAGGCAGAGGATGCTCTCCTACAGGTCCTGAAGTGTTCGCTGCCAATTTACACCCTGCCTATGGGGGAGACATCCCATTATAGACCTTGTGGTGTTGCCGTTTTTATGGTTTCAGCTATGGGAAGCAAGCCATCCAAGCCCATCAATCCATCCTCCCCCTTGGAATGCCTTTCAGAGGCCCTAAAACCCCAGGCCTTAATGCCCTACTTCTTCAGATCCTACCCTCACTCTGCCAGTGTCCTGCTGGCTCCACTTTTATGGAAGCGTTCTAATTACGGTCAGCAGGAGCTTTCCAACTACAGTCAGTGCACAGGCAAATGGAAGGAGTTTCCTCAAACTGTCCCTACCACTACTGCTACCAACAACATTGGTCAGATCCACGAGGTGGCTATTTTCAATTCCAGCCTTTTGCTCCCTGCCACTGCTTGTGGCATGGTGGCTCAGCAGCAGGGCAGATCATGCCTCTAGGTCTCTCTTATTATTAAACTTAACATCCCTGCAGCTCAAAAATTGTGGCTTTTCCATAGAACATGTGACTACTGCCATGTTGACAGAGGTCAGGTGACCTTATCACCATCTTAACTGAGGTCAGATGACTTTGCCGCCATCTTGGCTGAGAGCCAGGTCAGGTGACAAAGTTTCGCCATCTCTACTGAGGTATTCCCCGCCTGGTTCCCCAGTGTTAACTCTGTTACATGGGCTACCTTACCACGATCTTAACTGAGGTCAGGTGACTTCACCACCTTAACTGAGAGCCAGGTCATGTGACCAAGTCCCGCCATCTTTACTGAGGTATATCCTGCCTGGTGCCCCAATTTACTTATGTTTTTGTCTCTAAATTCCTCTTGCTGACTCTGTTGCATGTGTGTTTTGCACAGTGGCATGCCTTTGGTAGGGTCCACCAAGAGCATCCACTTCACCCAATTCCTGTTCACTCTGTGTGTGTATGTGTTCATACATGTAACTTAAATGCACCTATGTTTACTGTTAAATGTTATAATTGTCTGTTCACTGTATCTCATTCCAGACTACAAAGCAATAAGTCTCATGTTTTAAACTGGTATGTACTTTAAAGTCTCTTACAAAAATACTTTATATTTAATCCAACCCTCATTTAAAATATATTAAGATGTTCTCTACTATTGTCAGTTCTGACGTTAACCTTCTATTGCAGGCAGGTTTTTTTGTCTTTCTGTCTTTTTACAAGTGTAAATCTTACCTGTTAAGAGCCAGTACAGTCAAGCTCAGACCCAGCCCTCCAGGCAGATTCTATACTGTAGTTACACCTGATAAACAGCCCTGCCTGGGACTGGCTGCTCTCAGGACCTGCTGCCACCACTTTGGGGATCTGCAGCATGGTCTCATGGCCTGCTGCCCACTGCTGCCACTTGGGGATCCACAGCATTTTTATTTAATCCATTACAAGCATGCCCTTCTGAGCAAAGGTACTGAGCCACATAGTAGAATGTATATAAGAAATATTGGTAATTTAAATTGTAAAAAAGAGCTAGTTAGTGACAAGCCTAAGCTATTGGTTGATTATAATTAATAATAAGTCTCTCTGTGGTTATTGGGGAGCTGGCTGGCAGGACAGAAAGTTCCACCTACACAAACAAAAAAAGAAAATTGGATGCCACATAAGAATTTCTGAGGTTGTCTTCTGGCTCCTACACACACACACACACACACACACACACACACACACACACACACACACACACACACCATAATTTTACCTTGAGTTCAACCTCCCTTTTTCTTCAAGACCAGGTTTCACACTGTCCTTGAACTCCCAATAAACCTCCTGCCTCAGCCTCCCATGCGTTGAGATTATTAGTGTGAATCACCATGTCTGTTTGCTGTTGTTGTAGCTTTGAGACAGGGTTTATGTAGCTCAGGTTGACCCTGTATTTATGATGTAACTTTTATTTACTGTGTAGTTTTATGGGCATGGGAATGTGGCATACATCTGCTCAAGATCATTTCTGTGCATGATAGGTAAGCACTCTACCAAATGAACTACACTTTCAGCTTAATTAGTTTTGAGACAGTCTTGTTATATATCCCCAGACTTAGCATCCTGAATCTGGAGTTAAAGGTATGTGACAGCATGCCCAGCTTCTTGGAGGTCACTCCTTAAGCAGGTAAACACACTGCCTAGTAGGCAGCACACAAAGATGCTTCAGAGGTTCACACTTAACCCCAAAATTGTGCCCATTTTAATTTCAACTTTGAAATTCTCAACAAACAAAATGAAGTTTTCTTTAAGATAGAGCACTCTCTAGTGGTTTGATGAGATGTCTCCCACAGTTTTGGACATTTGAGTACTTGGTTTTCCATTGGTGGCACGGCTTGGGTAGGTTTAGGAAATATGGCCTTGCTGGATGAACTGTAAAAGGAAACCCTTCCTTCTATAAGTTGCTTTGGTCAGAGTGTTTCATCACAGCAATAGAAAGGTGACCAAGCTGAACGGTGATGACTCACGCCTTTAATCCCAGCACTCAGGAGGCAGAGGCAGGTGGATCTCTGTTTGAGGTCAGTCTGGTTTACAGAGTGAGTTCCAGCACATACAGAGCTACGCACAGAGAAGCCCTATCTCAAAAGAAAAAAGAAAGAAAGATAACTGCTACACATTTCAAGACCCTGAAGCACAGCGGTGGAACCAATTGTCTTAGGGTTACAATTGCAGTGATGAAACACCATGGCCAAAGCAACTTAGGGAGGAAGGGGTTTTTTGGCTTACACTTCCGCATCAAAGGAAGTCAGGACAGGAGCTCAAACGGGGCAGGAACCTGGAGGCAGGAGCTGGAGCAGAGGCCATGAAGGGGTGCTGCTTACTGGTTTGCTCTCCATGGTTTGCTCAGCCTGCTTTCCTATAGAAGCCAGGACCAGCAGTCCAGGCTCCGGGCACCCCTCATCGATCACTAACTGAGAAACCCTCCAGCCTGCCTACAGCCCACCTTATGGAGGCCCCTCCTCTCCAGTGCCTCCAGCTTCTGTCAGGCTGACCTAAACTAGCCAGCATGCCAATGTTTAGTATTTAGGACACCTCTATTCAGTTCTCTCCTCCCCTCAATGTAGCTTTAATCCTGTAAAGTATACTTAAAGTCTAGAAGCACAGGGGTCTTACATATCCCAAATTATATATTTTTACACAAATGAAATTGTCTTACATGTTGTTCTGGTGGTTTTGTATTTGTTTGTTTTGTTTCGATTTGGCTTTGTTGTTGACTAGACACAAGCTAGAGTCAAATGATATGAGAAAACTCTATTGAGAAAATGCCTTCATCGGACTGCTTTTTCCTAAAAAAAAAGTCTGTGGGGGCGTTTTCTTAATTGCTATATTGACAGAAAAGGGCATAGTCCACTGTTGGTGGTGTTGCCCTGGGCAGGTGGTCCTGGGTGGGATATGAAAATGGGCTGAGCGAGCCATAGCGAATAATCAGTCAGTAACCAGTGCTCCTTCTGCTTCAGCTCCTGACTCCACTGGCTTCCCTCAGCGATGGACTGTCCTGCCCTGGCTTCCCTCAGCGATGGACTGTCCTGCCCTGGCTTCCCTCAGCGATGGACTGTCCTGCCCTGGCTTCCCTCAGCGATGGACTGTCCTGCCCTGGCTTCCCTCAGTGAAGGACTGTCCTGCCCTGGCTTCCCTCAGTGATGGGCTGTTACCTCTAAGTATAAGATGAAATAAACCCATTCCTTCTCAAGTTTCTTCTGATTGTGGTCATTATCACAGCAAGAGAAATCTAACTAAGACACATATTAAGTTAAAAAATTAAAACTTGTGAAAAATTCTTTATAAGGAGTTTTTTAGTATTCATAAATTGGTCTTTACAATTGCTAGACTCAAAAACATTCCTAAAAGGGTTACAGATGTTCATGACTCATTAGATGCTGGAAAACTGCCCTAAATTGTCTTTTAAAAGGCTAAAGGTGGTATTCAAAATTCCATCTTTAATTATGTACAATGTGTGCTCCTCCCAACATTAGTCTTGCTTAACTTTTTCTTTTCAACTATTTTACTTTTTTTTTTAAAAAAAAAATTATTTATTTATTATGTATACAGTGCTCTGCCTGCATCTATCCCTGCAGGCCAGAAGAGGGCTCTGGGAATTGAACTCAGGACCTTTGGAAGAGCAGGCAGAGCTCTTAACCACTGAGCCATCTCTCCAGCCCCCTAAACTATTTTACTTTATTTGGTGTTTTATTTTTGTTGTTATTTTGAGACATGGTGTCACTCTGTCTCTATAACAACCGAGACTCAACAGAAGACTGAACACTTTTCAAGTCCCAAGAAAACTCTAGGCCTGGCTCCCCTAGACATCAGCAAACCTTCCACCTATACGTGGATGAGGCTGGGGAAGTGCAAAGGGAGTCCTCTCAATCTCAGTGGCCCCTTGTATGGCCAAAACTGCTCTTCTGGTGAAGGCAGCTGATAAACTGACTTTGGGGCAGGAACCGTTCCTCACTCTCCACATTCAGCTAAGGCCCTGTGAGTGAATGAAAATGGCCTCACAGGCCCATAAGGAATGACACTATTAGGGGTGTGGCCTTGTTGGAGGAAGTGTGTCACTGGGGGAGTGGGCTTTGAGGTTTCAGATGCTCAAGCCACCCCCAGTGTCACGCTCTCTTCCTGCTGCCTTAGTTTCTTAATATAGAACTCTCAGCCACTTCTCCAGCAACATGTCCACCTGCATGTTGCCATGTTTCCCTCCATGACGATGACGGATTAAATCTCTGAACTGTAAGCCAGCACCAATTAAACGTTGTTGAGTTGCTGTGGTCATGGTGTCTCTTCACTGGATTAAAAACCCTAAAACAGACCTTCCTATGGGGCACTTCGGAAAGATGGATGTCAGATACCCAGGTACTCCTGAACCAGCCCCCATATCTGGTTCTGCATAACATCAGCCCTCAACTCTGCTAGTCTGTTATCAGATGATGACCCTGTGTTCTGCACAATTGCCTAGAAGTAGTGTACCTGATTCAACCTGTCAGGCCTGACCTGACCACTGCCCCACTGCCAGAGACAGACAAGGTATACTGATGGGAGCAGTTTTATCCAGAATGAAATTAGGTACACTAGGGCTGTGGTGATAACCCAGGAGAAGACTATGTGAAGTTCAATCACTTAACTGAGGAACACACAGCTCGACAAGCTGAGTTCTGGCACTAACTCATGGGCTCCACTAGAGGAAAACCAAGGTCATCACCATATATGCTGATAGCTAGTATGCCTTTTGCAATGCCAACATACATAAGGCCCTGTACTGAGAAATCACCCCAACCTGTAAGGAAACCAAAAATGAAGGGGAGATCCTGACACTGTTGGAAGTCCTCTGACTACCACCAAAAATGGTCAATGGACACCAAAAGGGAAACTCCCCCAAACATGGGGTAATAGGGTAGTGGGACTGGCAGCCCAGGAGGAAGCCTTAGAGCCACTCCAGATTTGGCGACATTGCCTGAACCTAACCTGCTTCAATGCTCAGACTACACATGGGTGGAGACTAACTGGACCAAGTGAGAGAATACTAAACAAGATAAAAAGGTTTGGCGGATGCTGCCAGACAAAAGGCCTGTACTCCAATAGTTATTGGAAGACAGCTGATAAGGGAGCGCCACTAAGCCACTCACCTAAGGGCCACCCAAACTAATGAGCTCCTTGGGTCCGAGTACTACATCTCTCAGCTGGAGTCTTGTCAAGGACATTACTTCCAGGTGTGTCATCTGTGCACAGGTAAACCCCCAAAGGAGGGGGAAATGTTCTGGGTGGGGCCCAGGCCCAGGAACACCAGCAGAGAGGACCAGGTACTTGTATCAAGTGTTTGAAGACACCTTCTAGGGATGAGAACAATCTTCCCCAACTATGACAGAGACTGCCTCAATAATCACCAAGAAGCTTCTCCAGGGTAATCCCTAGGTTTGGATTGCCCCATATCCCTGGGGTCTGATAATGGCCTGGCCTTCATAGTCAAAATATCCCCAAATCTGGAAAAGGTATTAAACATTAATTAGATAGGCTACAAAGCTCAGGACAGGTAAAAAGGTTAAAAACAAAAAACTTGGGTCTGAGAGATGGCTCAGAGGTTAAGAGCACTGGTAGCTAGCTCTTCCAGAGGTCCTGAGTTCAATTTCCAGCAACTACATGATGTCTCACAACCATCTATAATGAGATCTGTTGCCTCTTCTGGCATGCAGGCATACATACCATAAACCTAATAAATAAATAAATCTTAAAAATAACAATAAAAACAAAAGCACCCTTTAAAATATGGCCTTGATAATGGCAAAAATTGCGTCAGTCCTACCTTTTGCTTTCCTAAGGGCCAGATGCATCTTGTATCAAGAAGTTCATGAGACAGAAATTACTAAACATCCTCTCCCCAAGTCCTTACAGGCCCTGCAATAGACCTAGAGGGCTATTCGTCAGACAGTCAAGACTCTGTGCCCTTCCCCGTGCCTGAGCTGGCCCACAAGTTCCAGCCTGGTGACCTCATATAGGTAAAGAGGATCTGGATTGGAACAGCAATGAAGGCCACCCCACAAATCCACCACATCCAGCAGGAGGAGGCTACAGAAGGTAATGACAAATGCGCCGTCACCAGGTCCTCCGAACAGTTGTCCTAGTGTCTTTTGCTGTCCCTGTGGGAAAGGCCCCAAACCTTCATAAGACGGGGTCTTGAGTACAAAAATTTAAAAAGACCAGAACCAGGGAGCTCTTAGTCAATCTATCCACCAAGACCCAACCTATCTGACAGGTAGATTTCTGTACAATATTACATCCAAATGCTACTGGGGAATGGTTCACTTGCTGCTGGAAGGAGCATGCCCCTGGGGCTGTGGGTACACCAGTAAAAAGAAAGGGCTCTGATCTAGCCAGTACTATGCCTGCCTGGCTGACACCCCCACCAAGCCATCATTTTTAGTATGACTGCAAAACTGAGTCCTCCTGGGGTTACACTGATCCCTGCACGATTTTAAAAATGAAACCACCATCACCTACCTGTGATATATTTATAAAGATTAGGGCCTGGCAAAAGCCAAAAGATATTACTGGCAAACTGATAAAACCTAGAAAGTCAGGTTATAAGCCCCCCCTAAGGTGGCAAGCCCCAAAACTCCAATTTCCCCACGAATTTCTTTGGTAATCTCAAAGATAAAGGTCCAGGAGGCAGCAGAAGCCAGTTCCTCAGTGTTTGGGACGCGAGAAGAGTATATCAGTTTCTTAACCATTCTCAACTGGACATAGGTCAGGACTCCTGGGTACACCAAGATCCCAAGCCCCATATTAAGTTAGAATAAAACTAATCAGACAATAAACTCTACTCCCAACTCTAATAACTGTAAATGGGACCAATCTAAACTCACCCAGGGGGAACTTCAGGGGAAGGGTGCCTATTTAATGACACCATGATACTCCCTAGCTAATTTCCCCTATGCAGGTTCCTGTAGACCTACACAGGTTAACTGCAGGAATGGCAGTCAAATGTATTTCCAGGCCCAGAGACTACCTGGCTTGCTTGCACGAATGGCTTAACCAAGAAGTACATATTTTCTGAATTGTTTACACTGGAGACCCCACTTCTTTGCGTGCTCATGCATGTTATACCACATGAGTTCATCAATAATGAAAAAGAGGGCAGGGTCCACCTAAATCTACATTCTGGGCTTCCCATGCACAAGGATGAGCTCATTCTCCTGCTGGTAGGAGCAGATGTCATGGGCTCCGCCACGGTTGGAACATCGATCCTGTATCAAAATAATAAACCGACAAAGAAGCAAGGCGTGGATGAGACAGGACCGGACCATCATGAACTATAAAACACAGAGTCTCCTGGGCCCGAAGCAAAGCTACCTCCAGATTCAATATCTGTTTTATCCCTGACAAAGGGAGAGCTCCAGTCAACTTCCGTTATGCCAGTGTGGGCATGAAAGCTAGGTACCACTCATTCAAACCGGTCTGTGCCGCTAGGCTTTGTGATCACGTGGTGACTTCGGGACTACCAAA
This sequence comes from Ondatra zibethicus, assembly GCA_004026605.1. Lineage (NCBI taxonomy): Eukaryota > Metazoa > Chordata > Mammalia > Rodentia > Cricetidae > Ondatra > Ondatra zibethicus. The sequence continues at coordinate 58,356 of PVIU01011229.1, forward strand.
TCCTGCCTCACTCTCAGGATGAGTCCCCTACTCTGAGTAATAACTTTCTACTCCAGGCTGAGGAAGCCAAGGAAATGCTGGAAACCCCAGTGCCATCTTCAGAAACCCGGCAAAGCCACATCCGCATGAAAAGGCGGAACTCACGTTTTTCTTGTCGTCTATTGGTCACACATCCAGGAAGCTGGGTGGCAGGGACTTCCGTTAACCTGACCTAGGGGGAGGTGCTGTACGGCGCTCCCCCCCTCGGCTAAGTCACGCATGCGCAGGCTTCCTGCCCTCGTCCAATCAGAAGGTAGCGAGCGAAGCCGCGCTGCTCCCGTTTCTTCGGCGTCCCCGAGGTTGTGGACCGCCTCTTTGCTGTGGACCAATCCGCTTCGGCTTCCTCTATGATTTTCCCCAATCGGAGGCGGAGGGCGGAGATCCTGCCGGCCGTGGGCAGAGCGTGGTTTTCCTCCAGCTCCAGTGTGGGGTTTGCTTCTGAGGTACCTTCTGCTGGGCCGGGCGGGGTGACGATCATGGGCGGCAGCTCTCTCGGCCGCCGCGCGGGATGCGCGTGGAAAGCTCTGGGCGGGGAGCGCGGAAGGGAGCGGTAGGTGCGGGAGCGCGGAGCACGTGCGCGCGCGGGAGGCCGAGTGGGTCTCTTGAGTGTCAGGCTGTGTGGTCCATGCCACCTGAACGCTTCCCCTCGTCAGTTTTCGATGACGGGTAGGTAGCCCCTGCTCGCGCACGCCTGCCCTTACTGCACTCATTGCACACCCACCTCTGGCTCTCGTTTCTTTCGGTGTCAGAAAGCAGAGTTTCACTTAGGACGCGAAGCCAAGGAATACACTGTATGCCGCGATGCCAGCTTCTATCCGATGACTCCCGTGTGTCGTGCGTGGCATGTAGTCCACACAGCTATCTGCAGAGCTTGGTGCTGGCCCGATGTGATGGTGCACACCTGTGATCCCAGCGCTCGCTGGGAGGCAGAGGCAAGAGGACGTCTGAGTTGCCAGGCAGCCAAAGCTTCCTAGGGAAACTATGTCTCACACACACACACACACACACACACATATATATATATACACACACACACACAACTAACCCACAGCAAAAAACACTCAAGAGGTGGGTGATGTCGGCATTCTCATCCTCGTTTGAAAAATTATATTTTGTGTCAAACCTCAGCTTCTTCAATTGCACGATTAAAATCAGTTGTAATAAATTGCTTCTTAGTGTTGTGATAATCCAATGAAAAATGGACTTAAAGTAGACGTTACTGATATAAGGTCTGCCTATTTCTGCTGGTTTAACAGCATCTGCACGGGCTAGAACTGTACAAACATGCAGCCTAGGAACACTGTAAGTGCGAGATAGCTCCGTGTGGACCATTTTCCGGCCTGTCTGGTTTGGGATAGTATTTATTGCTCAGAGAACAAGCGAGAAGTGTGTTTGGTTTGTGTTTTTACCTTAAATATTCTATAACATTTAAGGCAAAAGTAAGCCCACATTACTTGCTGACTTTTCTTTCACTTCCCATCAGTGCAGTTTTGCTTCTTTTTCTTTTCTTTCTTTCTTTTTTTTTTTGGACAGGCTTTCTCTGTAGTTTTTTTTTTTTTGGAGCCTGTCCTGGAACTAGCTCTTGTAGACCAGGCTGGCCTTGAACTCACAGATCCACCTGCCTCTGCCTCTCAAGTGCTGGGATTAAAAGCAAAAGCTTGTGCGCCACCACCGCCCTGCTAGCTTGCTTTTTTGTTTTGTTTTTGAAACAGGGTTTCTCTGTGTAGCTATGGCAGTCCTGCAACTCCCTTTGTAGACCAGGTTAGCCTCGAACTCAGAGAACTTGATGTTTTCTCAAATGCTGGAATTACAGGCCTTCACCATCAACCCCACCTGCAACTTCTAATTATTACAAATAGAACTGAAGATATAGCTTCTTTGTTGCTATTGTTGTTTGAGACAGGCTCTCAAACTATGTAGCTTTGGCTGGCCTAGAACTTTGTAGACCAGGCTAGCCTGAGCTCAGTGGTTCACCTGCCTCTGCCTGCTGCCTGCCTCTCCCAGTGCTAGAGTTAAAGGCCAGTGCCACCAAGGGAAACTTAAGACATTGCTTTTTTGCTTTTCCACGCTAATGCTAAAGAAAATTAACAAAAATAAACAAAATACAAACTCTTCATTTTCAGTGGTCTCTTTAAAAACAACAACAAAGGGAAAAAACTCCTGGGGTCTCATGGTACTCAGTCTAGCCCAGAGCTCTCTGTGTAGTGGGAGTGACTTTGAATTTAGAATCCTCCTACCTCCCTAACTCTGCATTGTTGGGATTGCAGGTGTGTACCCCCATGACCATATGACATGGTCCTGAGGATTGAACCCAGGGCCTTGTGCACGCTAAGCACACTGTACCAACTGAGGCACATCCTCGACGCAGGTGATGTCTGTGTAGTTATTTGCCTGATAACAAAAAATGAGACTATGCATATTAGTGAAATGGAATCTTTTCATGCTAGTTTAGGTTAATACCTTAGAGTGGATTATGTACAAACCACTGCTAAGCTTTTGGTTTTTAAATATTATATTACATTTATAGTGTGTGCGTGTGCCACACATGCCACTGTGGAGGCCAGGAGACACTTGGGAATCCACTCTCTGCTTCTGCCATGTAGGTTCAGGGGATCAAATGTAGGTCAGATGAGTAATCTCACTGGTCCTGTTGGCATTCTGTCACACTGTACCCGAGGCTGTCCTGAATTCACTGTTTATCTTAGGCTGGCCCCAAATCTAATCCTCCTTCCACCATAGCTGACTACTGTTCAGCTTTTGAAAGGGCTTCTTAGTTTCATATGGGCTGCCTAACAAATTACCACAAACTTAGTGACTTCAGACAGCAGCTGCACGGCAGCACACGCCTTGAATCCCAGCACTTGGAAAACAGTCAGGTTGATCTCTGTGTTCGAGGCCAGCCTGGTCGACAGAGTGAGTTCCAGGACAGTCAGGACAGGACTACACAGAGAAACCCTGTCTGGGGCGGGGGGGGGGGGAGCATGAATGTGGAGCTGGAGAGATGGCTCAGTGACTGCTTTCTGCACAGGATGTGGTGGTACATGACTTTCATCCTAGCGCTCTGGAGGCAGAGACACAGGTAGAGAGGCCAGCCTGATCTACTTAGTAAGTTCTAGGACAGCCAAAGCTACAAAGAGACCCTGCCTCAAAAAAAAAAAAAAAAAAAAACAAAAAAAAAAACAAAACTCCAGAAGATATGAAGCTGCTTCTGGCCTCTTCAGGCACTAGTATACAGACATTCACAGACATGTGCACATAGGTAAAAATAAGCAGCACAAATGTATTAGCTTTCAACTCGGCTCTAAAGTATTTTACGAGGCTATTGTCAAGATATCAGGGACCTGAAGCCTCTTGGACGTCTCAGAGGCAGATGTGTTTTTCTAGCCTTTCCCAGCTTCTAGTGACTGTATCTGTTAGCCTGCAACTCTTTTTGCCTTTTAAAGGCATTCCACCCTATAGCCCTGGCTGGCCTTGAATGCATGGTAACCTTCCTGCATTAGGCTTCCAGGTGCTGGGCTTTCACTCACGGACCATCCTGCTAGACTCAGTGCGTAGCTCCTTCTGGCAGTTTTCTTTGGTTGGCTGCTTCCATCATCATTTACCTCTGTAGCTGAGTCTCCACCCCTCCCTCTTCTGAGGAAACTTGTGGTATGTAGGGCCTTCCCAGATAGTCAGAAATTATTCTGTCTCAAGATGCTGTGTGAAGGGATGTTAAACCTTCTTGTCATAACGAGGAGTGCTGATGGCTTCTAGGAGGTAGGTAAGACGTAAGTATCTTTGGGAGCCATTTCTCAGCCCTCCACAAAGGCTCTGATGCACAAATACCCTGTGCCAGAACTGAATGTGCAGTAGGGACTTTAAGAGAAAAGGTTAGACTTCCAGATATCTGTGATTAACTGGGCGGCTCTTGAGCAGCAGAGGTAACTGAATAGTCCTCTGCTGTAAAACTAGAATTGATCATTTAGAGAAGGACAACTGGATTCTAACCTACCTTAAGAATTCATGTGACTTACAGTCAGTTCATTAATTCTGATTGATGCCATTTTGAGTTACTTATTTATGAGATCATAACATTACCATTCTCGGGAAAGATTATGATTTATCCCGGGGCTTCTTTCCCAGTTTACTGCAGTCATAGGTTTGTATATATCCCCCACTAAGTATCATGATCTTAGGTGATGGGAATTTATGATAAGGAAACTAGCCATTCAGACACCCCTTAATCATTTGGGAGTGGTAGTGCATCGCACAGGGAAGGCAGGATCTTGATGGTAGGAGGGAAACTGGGAACGCCAGCGTTCAAGGCCTGGTCTCAGCTGCACAGCGAGTTTGAGGGCAGCCTGAGCACATGAGACCCCGTGTCACAATAGTAACAACAAAACCCAGCTACTTCAAATCTCTGGGTCCTGTTGCTCCTAACGATATACAGAAGGCTTTAGGAGAACTGGACTGATGGGGTCCCTTCTGGTCTCAACAAAAAACAGCAGCTCTGATGACTTCAGAGCTGTCCCGTCTTCACACAAAGACATCTCTTGCTAGAATTCACAGTTTTTGAGAGACGTGGGTTTATTAAGTACAAGTATAGATACACTAGAGTAAATGTATGAAAACCCAGCTCCAGAGAGGCATTCATTATATAAAAACTTAATAAAATTTGTGTTTGGTTTGAGTAGGAGGGGAGAGGACCAGGAGGAGCATGTGTGAGAGAAGTTTCTTGTGGATCAGGCCTAGAAGTGGCCTGCGTTATTTTCTTTTGCACTCCATTGGCTAGACGTCTTTGGCATGGCTGCATATAACTAACCTGATTGTATGCCTAGCTATTGATCTGTTGTGCTAGCAGTCTGCTAAGACAGAGCTCATTGCCCTCTAAGGAATCCTTTAAATTCTCCATTGTGCTGGACACTGTGGGGTTCACCTTTAATCCCTGAGAGCTCAAGGCCAACCTGATCTAGGCTAGCTAGGACTACATAAGGAGGCTCTGTCTCAAAAACAAAACCAAAATGAATGAAGTCTCCATTGTTGTTTATGTGTGTCTAGACAACACTGTTGTGCAAGAGTCCCTCTGAGGCTGATGCTAGATCCATGCTAGTGTTGGATCCACAGCAAAAAGCTGCCCTCCTTTGCTCCGATGAAATCTGGGCTTACCGTCAGAAATTGCCATTACAGTTTTCTGTGTCCTGGCTGAGTAGCGAATGAAATGAGGACGTGACTACTCCAAGACAGTAGACTGTAATGACCAGTAGACTGAACCAGGCCTGGAGGGAGGGGAGACAGGGATGCCAGAGAGGAAGAGTATGGAGGGCAAAGGAGAACCAAAAGCGGAGGGCAAAGAAGGCAAAGGGGAGAGAGAAAGTGTGGCCAAAATGTCAGGGTTACATAGGAATGGGGGGAAGGGAAGCAAAGTTGGTGTTTAGGATAGGGGATGGGGTGAGAAGATCTGAGAGGAGACTGGAACTTGCTATGTCGAGGCCAGCATGCGCTTTGGTATGCTAATAGGCCCCACAGTTAGCCCTTTGTCCCAGGTTTCTTAGACCTGACAAGCAGGTAGCTTGATCAGTCCCTTCAATGTTTCCCGTTAACTTTATTCAATGTTATTAACAGTTAATTTATTTTTGACATAGGGTCTCATACAGACATGTCTCATGTACATGTCGTGTCGTTCCCCCCCCCCCCGTCTTCCTGCCTCTGCCTCTCAAGTGCTAGAACTAAAGGTGTGGGCTGCCCTGTCCCTCTCTCTCTCTCTCTCTCTCTCTCTCTCTCTCTCTGTTGTTGTTCAAGACAGGGTTTCTCCGTGTAGTCCTGGCTATCCTGGAACTCATTCTGTAGACCATGCTGGCCTCAAACTAACAGAGGTCCACCTGCCTCTGCCTCCCAAGTGCTGGGATTAAAGAAGTACGCCACCACCGCCTGGCAAATCCAAGGCTTTTTACATGCTAAGCATATACAAACAGCTATACCCTCAAGCTCCTATTTTCTCTCTCCTTGAAACATTGCCTTACTTTGTAGCCCAGGCTAGCCTCGAACTCAATATCCTTCTGCTTCGGCCTCTGGAGTGTTGGAATCATGGACGTGTTATCAGTCCCTGAAGTAAAGGGAGGGAGAAGTAGTGATACCATGGGGCAGGAAGGCTCTCTGAAGCAGGTCCCTATTGATCCAGGAGCCCTTTCCTTTTCCCCTCTCTGGCATCAGCTCACTGCCATCAACCCTCTAGGGATAGTTACGGACCTTGTATTCCTTCAAGTTCCATATCACAGCAGTTTCCATGCCTCCTGTTAAACGATGCCCAGAATTAAAGAATAAAAGAAGCCTACTACATTTTCCAGGCGTTTTCTGAAAGCCGCTGGGCATTCATCTTTATTTAATAGTTAACATTTCAATAATTTTTGCAGGCTTTTAAGATTTAAAATGTTAGGCAAAGGAAAGGAGGGAAAAGACACTTGTCTTCAAGGACTATTAAATTTAAGTGGATATATGTTGAAATAAATGATGGCTAGAATCTACTTATTTGATTACTTATTTGACCAACTTTCTGTAGTTCAGATTGGCTTCTAACTTGTTATCCTGCCTCAGCTCTCTTTTCTCTTTCTCATACACACACACACACACACACGCACACACACACACACACACACACACACACGCACGCACGCACAAGCTGCATGTTCTTGCTCTCTTGCTTTCTCGATTGCTCGCTCTCTCCTGCTGCTGAGGATTGAACTGAAGGTCCCACTACCACTTCACTACACCCCCAGTCCTACTGTTTGTCCTTTTAGACGTGCTGGTTGGTGGTGGAATACTAGGCCTCACAACGTTTGAGTAAGTGATTTTCCACCGAGCTACATCTCCAACCCCCTGCTGTCTGAAGAAAAAATTTCTGGCTGGGTGTGGTGGTGCATAGTCTCAGGACTCTGGAGGCCAAAGCAAGCTGATCTTGGAGTTCAAGGCCAGCCTGGTGAACCTAGTGAAATCCAGGCCAGCCAGGGCTGCCTGTAATAAGACTCTGTTTCAAAACAAACAAACTAATACAACAAGATAAAAGAACTTACCGATTCTTGAGTGCAGCAGAGCTAGTGGCTAAGAACACAGAATTTTAGTGAAACTGCTTGGGTTATCCCTGTATCTATCTTTGCTGTCTCTGCAAACTTGGTCTGCAACCTTGGTCTGTTTATTTTTTTTTATTTTATTTTTTTATTTATTTTTTTTATTTTTCTCTGCTCCCCTCCCTGCCACACCCCTCCCTCCCTCAACCCTCCCCCAAGGTCCCCATGCTCCCAATTTATTCAGGAGATCTTGTCTTTTTATACTTTCTACTTCCCACGTAGATTATATCTATGTAAGTCTCTCTTAGTGTCCGTATTGTTGTCTAAATTCTCTGGGATTGTGGTTTGTAAGATGG